>JALIZH010017995.1:0-50118 GCA_030522465.1 Rhipicephalus appendiculatus
CTTGAGCAGCCTGTGAGCTCCATTTTTTTTTACTAAAAGTCTACTACCGTACCAACCCGGAGTGGTTTTGGCTAAACACCACACCACGCTGGTGTATCCACCGGAACACACCACACCAGGCTGGTGTATCCACGAGAAAAAATCACACCAGGCTGGTGTATCCACCAGAATACATCCCACCAGGCTGGTGTGTCCATCCCACCAGGCTGGTGTTCCCACCAGAACACATCCTGTTCCCACCAGAACACATCCCACCAGGCTGGTGTTCCCACCAGAACACAACCCACCAGGCTGGTGTGTACACCAGAACACACCAGTGTATTCTGGTGTTAACACCAACACACACCAGAACACACCAAACACACTCTGGTGGGATTTTCAACTGGGAGCTGAGTGCCTCAGAAGCGTCACCTTTTATTATTACTATGTGGGACCAGTACGCTCGGTTGCCTATGAAGAGCAAAAGCGGTCTATAATTCGCGGATGCGTACAATGTGAGGCTCTGATATTTAAATAGTATACGATTGAAAGTATAGTTGGTATTTAGTAAAGTATGATCCATTCACTATAGACAGCGTGCGCGCCGAGTAATAAACGACAAGCGCCGGCGACCTTCGTTGGCACCATAGCTACAACTTGGAATAAAACTTAGACCGCAGGAAGAAGTAAGCTGTGCAGGAAAGCAATCGACACACCACAAGCGCTCGCTCATGACAGAGTTTATTGCACGTGTGAAACACACACACACACACACACACACACACACACACACACACACACACACACACACACACACATATATATATATATATATATATATATATATATATATATATATATATATATATATATATATATATATATATATATATATATATATATATATATACATATATATAAAGTGAAACATCCAAGGCGCGTGTTCACAGTCGATTAATAAAGTTGAATTCCTTGTCTTGTAACGATAGAGAAGGTTGACTTACACAAAGTGCTGCGTTATTAGTGATGTGATAGGCTCCGAGATTGCTCGCGTCGTCTGATTAGGATGACGATACAAAATTACTGTTCTTTAGAAGACACGATTAGACTTGCATCACTGACAATGCGAGGCGAGATGAAAAAACGGCTCCATTCAATGAATTTCGATGCCCTCTGACGCGCGTGTTAATACATGGACCAGTACACCTGGCCGATGTACACGTGAACACATGAAAGGAGAATTCGGTTAACAAACCTACACAACAACTGAAAAAACAGTTGGGAAGCATCTGGCCACATTTTTCTTTGCCCACTGCAGACCCCTGCGACCTTTTGTGCAGAACAAGTGAAGTTTACTTGTTGCGGAAAACACAACCCTCACCTCACATCGCTTCCCTGCATTTTTTTTCAGGCCATGTGACTTCTTAATCCATACAAGGAATAACTGCAATAATCCTAGTTTCTTCATCATTCACGGGTAGAGGACGTTCTTATTTATCTTTCTTTGCAATGCGAATGAGCTTTTGGCAAACCAATGCAATGATACGCAGGATACTCCGCCTTCCTTAAGTGATCAATTTGCCTCGGCTTAGGTGCGCAAATGTTTATCGACTGGCCCGCGCACGTAAGCGTGACATCACATTTCCTCGTTTAACAATATTCGAATGCACCGACGCGAAATGAAACACCGGTTTCGATGAACCTGCGGACATGCTTCGCGGTGACACTTAACAAAGCATGTATCAAGAAACAGACAATTATTAGCGGAAGGCACTCGACATGTGAATTATAGACCCAGCCCTTATTTCTTAAACACGTTTAGAATTTGTCCACTTCTTTGTACAACGCGCAACTTGCCAATTTAAGTCAAATAATCTGTATACACCAAAATACTGTAACTACAGTTTGGTGCGAACAGCCCAATCACAAACCCATATTCCATGAAATGCCATAGCGGCTTGTCAACAAGTAATCGTTGAATAATTATAATTTGGTGTTCCACCTCACATAGCTCACGATAGTACGTTTTGAGTACATGTATCGGCACGCGATAACTTGCATGGCGCTTAGCTGCTCCATCCAACATACATGCGCTCGTAAATACCTCACTGACTGACTAATCATTCCTTTCACATTCCATGCGTAGAGATACATGCATGGCGTGTTCGGACATGTGTAGTATTTACGATTTAATGCCAGTCAATAAGCGGCGACGTGTTCATTTTGTTTCGTGCTCCCACGGCGCAACGAGCAGCGAGCGACGGCCAACCGGCTCGCTCGGCGTACACACTTTTCCCATAGTGCTCTGCGCGTCCGCGGGGCGTTCTGGAAATTGCTTGAAAAAGGTCCATTGGTAGAGCATCGGGTGCGTTATCCGAAGGTATCAGGTTCGGTCCCTGCCGGCAGCAAGTTATCGTTTTGTTCAGTTCATTTTCTTCACAGCTATGCCACAATTACGACAATACATTTACATCAGTGCGATTAGCATTCCCTGCACCTTGCTTGGCGTCGTTATCTCCTATTTTACATGATTTTAGTTTTCAATAACAAGCTGAGCACGCCTACTCTTGCCCCAGCAATCACCCAGTAAGAAAAATTCCCCATCTCCCGCTAAAGGGAACCATGTGTGGATGCGAAGCAGCGGGGAGATAATTAGCTTGAGCGGGAGGAACGTCGCCGCTCTCATTTCGCGGCAGCCGTCCGGGCGCTCATCGCGGCGCTGCACAGGAGAGAGAATGAGGCGCGCGCGCTCCGTCATTTTCATACCGCGGAACTACCGTGGCGCCCCCCAGCGGGGTATGCAGCTGTCACACCACCTGTCGTGCCCGCCGCTGCGTAGAGGATTCCTAGAGGAAAGGACGGGGGGGATCGTAGGAGAGGAGAGAAAGGACGTGCATGCGTTGTGGGGGTGTGGGACGCGGGAGCAGCTCCGTAGAGTAGAGGATTCCTAGAGCAGAGAGGGGGAGAGGACGCGCATGCGCTGTGGGGATGTGGGACGCCGGAGCCGCTCCGTAGAGTAGAGGATTCCTAGAGGAGTGAGGACGCGGATGCGGGCGCCGCTCCGTAGAGTAGATGATTCCTAGAGGAGAGGTAGGAGAGCATAGGGGAAGGGACGCGCTGTGAGACGCGGGGGGCCGCTCCGTAGAGTAGAAGATTCCTAGAGGAGAGGAAGGGGGGTTGAGCTTAGGAGAGAGAGGGGGGAGGGGATGCGCTGTGGTGGTGTGGGACGCGGGAAGGAGGGACGGACTAAGCCCCCTCCAAACACATGCAAGCAAGATTAAGGAATGGGGTCAACCTGGGCGACAGACACCACCTGCCTAGCCATTGCTAAGCAGCCTCTCTGTGCTCTCGGCCCATGACTCAAGGAATGGGGTCAACCTGGGCGACAGACACCACCTGCCTAGCCATTGCTAAGCAGCCTCTCTGTGCTCTCGGCCATGACTCTGATGACTGTAGTAGTGGTTGACGGCCTTCATATTACTACAGTGTTCTGGTTCGCATAGTGGGTGCTTCCCTACTTTATGAAAGTGGCTGGATGCGGGACGGCGGACGCGGGAGGGACGGACAGAGCCCCGAGCATAAGATGCTTCGCATCTAAAAGTGAGTTTCGCCACAAGGGCGAAGCAATGAATGCGATAGCAAGATAGCAAGAAATTGGAACCGTCAAACAAATAACGACCAGCTGCTCGATACTATTAGGGTTCCGCTGAATCACAAAGAAAGACGATTGAAAAAAAAAACGCACTGGTATATACAGGACAAGCGTGAACTAACAACTGTCACATTTGTTACGTCTTTGTGTTTGAGCTACGCGCTGCAAGTGTCGACAATGCAGAACCCGACGCTCTGAGAGATTTCGTTTTCTTCTAAACGGCGACAAGTGGAGTGACCCCTCTGCGTCTCTTGCCACGTGGTTGCGTCTGACCGAAGGTGTTCCCGGCGTACCTGTTTCTTTTGTAGCGGCGAAGCTCCTTAGGACCTAGCGTTGTCTGCCGTTGTGGTCATGGTATAGCACCGTTGCTATAGTCGAAACATATGTGACACACAAGAAAAAAAAAGTTTTACAATAGACTTCAACGTAGACAGCAAGCGGTAAGGTAAGAGATGGCTGTTCGCGGCGAAAATAACCTATCGAGAAGAGTACTAATGAGTTGATCTCTACTAAAATGTTCCTAGATCTTTAGGCTTCTCAAGGAAACCTGTAACAACACAAGGGCATACGTCAAGCTCTATATGTCCCAACAGATTACCCATATTAAGATGGCATTGCCACGCGCATTTCTTGTATCAGTTTTACTGCATTTGGTTTCGACCCACAAAAGACTGTCAGCAATGTTCGGCGCAGACCATGCCTCAGTGTTCCAGAAGCTTCGCGATTATAGTAGATCGTTTTGTTCAGATTGCACGCAGGACGTGGACCGTCCAGCTTATTCTAGAGCTTGCCCGACCACCAGTGATAAGGCTAGAAAGTTCGACGCGCGTTGTATAAAAGACGGCGCGTCCCAACGATGACGAGATTATTGACGGCCGACGCTCTGTTCGCCGCTATCAGTGCCAGTGTGTAGTGCTGTAGTCTGACCTTCAGTTTCCCGGGCACAAGTTCGGCCAAATAAACAGTTTCTTCTTTGACACGCCGACTGTTGCCTTCGTCGACGTCACGACCACGTGACATCTGGTGGAGGTGCTTCCTGGTCCATGTACCGAACGCACCCCCGCCAGCCGTGAGCCAAGCCCACATCGTGAAGAAGACGTCGACGACAACCTCGATCAGCGAGCTAGGCCACAGGCAGCGAGGGCTACCTCCAGAGTACGGTCCTCTACCCGATCAGACTCGGAAGACCAAGGCCACGACCACTACTGCAGAGACGATGACCAGCCCTGTGCCGCCTGCACCGATCCTGCTCCGGCAACCCAAGAAGCCGCCAACTTTCCGCGGTTCACCACTCGAAGACCCGGAGAGCTAGCTTGAACGGTTCGACCGCGTCGCCATTTTCAACTGGACCAACGATGACTAGTTGCGGCACGTTTATTTTGCCCTGCAAGATTCTGCTCGGACATGGTTCGAGAACCGAGAAGCCACACTGCCGACCTGGGGCCTTTTTCGTGCCGCATTTCTGGAGACCTTCACAAGCGCCATCCGGAAGGAAAAAGAGGCGAAACCTTGCTGGAGAGCCGTGTACAGCTCCCAAATGATAACGTCGGGATGTACACAGAAGAAATGACGCGCCTGTTTCGTCATGCCGACCCCGCTATGTTTGAGGAGAAGATGCTTCGCTTCCTGGTGCGGGGAGTTAAGCAGGAACTGTTCGCCGGCCTTGTACGCAACCCACCCAAGACGGTCATGGAATTCGTCTCAGAGGCCACGACGATTGAAAAGGCCCTCGAAATGCGAACGAGGCAGTACAACCGCCGCATTCCGACGACGAACTACGGGGAGGTTCGGTCATTTCAATCCCACGACTTGCGCGAGACTATCCGAGCGATCGTGCGGGAGGAGCTGCGCAGGTTGTCTCTTCTTCACAACCTTAAGGACGAAGGAAAACATGTACAAGAAAACTAAACGTCAGCCCTTTAACGCTGCACTTGCTAAACGATATAGATGCTACTGTAAATTATTGAACGTATTGCTTAAACAGGCAAAAAAAAGGTACTACGAAAGTAAATTCGTACAGAATAAGAACAACCCCAAGAACCAGTGGCAGCTGCTAAACTCTTTTCTTAATAGGTCGTCTGGTGATGCCCCCCCCCCCCCCCTACCAAAATAAATTACAATGGTCTAAGTCTTTCGGAGCCAAATGAAATAGCGAATGCTTTCTCGGACTACTTTTCTTCCATTTATTCTAGTAACAACCTACACGCGCAGTTGCGTAGCACTTTACGCCGCACGCCACAGTCAATTCTTTTTGTTACCTGTTACACCAGATGAAGTGTTTTCCACGATTAATAATCTTAAAAATACCGGGCCTGGTTTAGATAGCATATCTGTGAGACATTTAAAACTAGTTGCATGTTTCATCTCAGACACGCTGTGTAATATTATAAACCTGATGTTTAAACACGGATTATTCCCTTCTTTCTTGAAAAACGCCAAGATTGTTCCTGTTTTTAAAAAAGGTGGCAAACAAATAGTTACTAATTATCGTCCAATTGCTATTATTTCCTGCCTTAGTAAACTCATTGAGAAATTATTTGTTAAACGTCTTAATAACTACCTTACAAAGTTCCATTTGTTAAAGAATAACCAATTTGGTTTCCGCCCTGGAAGTTCGACTAATCTAGCTGTGCTGTCTCTAACTGACTACATTAAAAAATGCATCGATTCAGGAAATTTAGTAGGATCTGTTTTCTTAGACTTTAGACTTCACTAAAGCTTTTGACACGATTAACCATCAAGTGCTGTTTAATAAACTTGAGTGTTACGGCATAACCGGTCCTGTGCTAACATTTAAAAAAAAACTATTTACTTGACCGACAATATACAGTACACGTAGCGAACACATTCTCGGCAACTAAAAGTATTAACCAGGGTGTACCACAGGGCTCAGTTATAGGTCCTTTGCTTTTCATTTTATATATTATTGATCTTCCGGATTTTCTTAACTCCTCCAATCACGATCATTGCATTTTATACGCCGATGACACTACCATATCTTCATCCGATAAATCCATTACTGTTTTTACTTCAAGGCTAAATCTTGCATTGAGTAACATTATGAATTGGCGTAGCAATAATTACTTGGTTCTTAATCCTTTAAAAACAAAATATATGGTGTTTAAGACTGCTCAAAGGCCCTTAACATTTACTCCCGAACTAAAACTTGGGACTCATTCTATAGCCGCTTGCGATGATGTCACTTTTCTTGGCATACATCTTGACCCTAACCTTACATTTCGCTGTCACTTCCACCATCTCAAGCATAAGACTTCGTTTGGCATCCGTGCATTGATCAAAGCTCGCCCTTTTTTTTCTCGTGAGGCTTTGCTAGCATTGTATTTTGCTTTCATTCATAGTCACATTAACTACGGTATCGTTTCATGGGGAAATACGTACGCTTGTCACTTGTCATCAATTCAACATATCCAAAATCAGTCAATACGCATCATCACTGCTAGTTCCATACAATCCAATGCATCTGTGTTGCTCCACTCTTACAATATTTTGCCTGTAACTTATTTGTTCCAGTTCAACATCGTCGTCTTATTCCACAAGCTGCTTCATAACAACCTCACGCTTCCATTCATGTCATATGATTTATTGCAGAATAAAAACGTGACGAGATTTGCAGCTAATAACAATTTTTTTGTTACCTACAGTGCACAGTAATTACGGCAAAAAAAAACATCTGCGTTCACTGCAATTTCACTTTGGAATGACTTGCCTACAGCTATCAAATATTTTTTTTCTTCTCTTTTTTACTTGTACGTTGGGGTTGTTCTTGCTGCGCTTTTTCATGTTTTCATGTTTTACTGATCTGAATGTTAACGTTTTATCCAATATGGTTTGATTTTGCCAATAATTCCTGTTCACTTGCTGTGTTAGTTATTACCCTCAATGATTGTATTAATTAACCGAGGGTCCCACTACAGTTCTTTTACTTTGGGACCCTTGCCTGTATATTTGTTGATCTTGTACTACATTTTTTGAAATCAATAAACTGAAACTGAAACCTCAGTGGATTCGATCGCAGACATTGCCCGCGAGGAAGTTCGACAGTCGCTCTGAATACCCGAAGCACCGCAGCCTCAGCCGGAAGCTATGAGCTACGCCGCTGCAGTCCGCCGCAACGCTCCTCCAAGTGTTCACAATTGTGGCGGTTTGGGCGTGTTGGTATGACATGATCAATAAATTCTGAGCGCACAAACAGACGAGGACAAAAAACACGCATGACACACAGGCGCTAACTTTCAACACTTTATTGAAGCCAGGGGGGACAGAATATATAAGGGCACACGTGACCTTACATGACGCCGGCGCAGGAGGCATAACATACGACATGATCAATGACGTCGCAGGTAACATAATTCTTTGAAAGATAGAGCGATCGACGGCTTCGCCACACATTTATCACCTAAACTATCTATCTTTTCCGCCTCGATTATTTCCCTCACGAGTTTACTTTTGCTTCTTTTTACAATGGTGCACTTATTAAACATTGGCAAGCACTTCTTTTCCACACAGAGATCTACATTGCGGTCGGCACTCGAAACATCACGATCATCACAACCAATACACTTTCTGCAGTGAACATCCAAAAACCCTCCACATTTCTCCCTAACATTTCGACAATGTTCCCTGAGGCGATCGTTTACACACCTCCCGCTTTGTCCTACATAGGTTTTGCCGCATGAAATAGGCAAGCTGTACACCACAGATTCCGCACACTCGAGTGTGCGGAACCGCCCCTACAGCACGGGGAGCGGCCACGCGACATCGCCGACTACTTGACCAGCACTGAACAGGCACCTCGACGGTCATCGCGTTCGCCATCGCCTGGACCCTACCGGCCCCCCTCAGCGACGACAGCAGTACAGCAGCCCCAATCGGGGCCGTTCCGTGAGCCCATATCCGGAAAACTAAAGGCAGCAACCGATGGAGGTGCGGTTGCCGTACGACGAACTACCGAAGACCCTCCGCCGACGACGCCGCCGCGACGAAACCTGAAGAACACGCAGCAAGCCGTGGAAAGCTCTGAAGTCGAAACTTCACGACCAGAAGAAGACCTGACGACGCAACGTCGAAGCAGTGGTACAACCGTCGTAGCCGTGATCCGACGCCACGACCCAACCGCAACGCCAGGCGACGAACTAGCGACCTCGACGTTCTCATCGACGGCCACAGCGTCACAGCTCTCGTCGACACCGGAGCCGACTATTCCGTCATTAGTGGGACGTTCGCCGCGAAGCTGAAGAAAGTTCGGACTGCTTGGTAAGGTCCCGAAATCCGGACAGCTGGAGGCAGCGCCTCCTCTATTTTTCAGTGCCTGGGCGAAGGAGCGGAGCGCAATGGGAACCGGCCGTCGGCGTTAGTGCGGCTTTTAGCCGCCAGGCGCCACCACTCGAGTAGACTCGCCGTCGCGCTTTCGCTCGCGGAAACGAATGCTGTGACTGCATTGGGAGCTGCTATATGGTTCAGTTTTCGGTTATATTCGCGCTGTTTGAAGTATAATGAAACTTGTAAACGGGAATCGTGAAGCACTTGTCGTTCTGGGCAACCAGCCCATTTCAATGGCACGAGTCATTCGCGGCTATTCGATCGAGGCGATCGCGCGTCGTCTGCTAGGCCGTTACCCCAGAGCGCGTGCCAGGGATGAGAGGAAGATTGTTTTGTCACCATTATGTTCACTTGACTGAGGGTTGGTTTTCGACTGTCCGAATTTCTGAAAGCTTGGGCGCCTGCTTAGGCATGGGGCAGCCTGCTCAGCCTTGTGCACGCATTCATTGTGACACTGTACAGGATGATTGCCGGTTGTGTCGCCGGCAGCGCATGTGGTGTCCATAGGCTCCGATTCTTCAGCTTCGGAATCTAATGTCAGCACTGCACATGACAGTGATCGCGAGGCAGCGATCCTACGGGTACATTCACTCGTTGACTGTTCGGGCGCAGCACGGTCAGGTTTATTGATACTTGTCATGTTTGGTTCAATTGTTACCTTCGGCTGCAAACGTGAAGGGTAGTCTGCAAAGATCGACACTAATGCATTCTTTTGAGCCGCGGCTTCTTATATTCTATGAAAACTTCGGATCGTAAATGACGGCTACATATTGTGGTGTAGTTTGAAAATGTACTGCGATACCAATTATCCCGCTTAATTACTTCAAGCAACCTCCCCTAACACCAGCGGCAGAGGGAATTTCATGGAACGACAGCCGAACAGTGTAGATGCCTCATCAAACGCGAAAATTGACCGTCGGCGGCGTCGAGCGGCGTCGAGTGTTGGCGGCGTCAACACAAGTGATGTAAGGGCGCATCATTACGTGATACCGTCATCACATGACGTGACAGATCATAAAATTTTGTGACATTGTGATTTCACATAACGTGACGTTGTCATATTACATCTTCGCTTGGTCAAAATGGGCCGATCACGGAGGCAGTACATAACCAGCTGAGGTGCAGAAATCTTGTACTGCGTCCGATGCTTGAGGCAGTGAGAAACCACGTTAGGTATAAAATTTCTCGGAGGGAAGCAGGAGATGTTCAATACATATAAGAGAGTTTCAGAATACCGTACGTAAAGCTTGCGGGCGTTGCGGACGTAGCGTTACGGGCGTCACTTAACGAGAGCCTGCAAGAGGTTAGCGTATCATGCATGCGCAGTGGCGCCAAACGCTAACGCAAAGCTTTGCGTGCGCTATTCCAAAACTCTAATGACTGGGAAGAAAAAAGATGGCTTTCGCCTTTCAGTCGTCTTAGGTGAATGCATAAGGGACACTGTGAGTTTTTTTTCTTTATAAATAAAGGGAAATAAGAAAAAGATAATCATGATTTGTTTCCTTTCTATTTGGAGAGTGGTACACAACAGCATGACATACTGAAGCATGCAAATGCATGCTTCAGTATGCTTGGTTGCAATAGCCTGAAATAGGAAATAAAACGCGAATACTATCAAACTCGAAAGCAAGTATCGAACCAACAGCACGGTCTTACAGACTGCCTGCGGAATACGTACAGTGGGCATAGAAAGAAACGCTAACATGCGGCATCGACATTCTTTGCTGTTTCGCATTTATTCTTGAGCGGTAGTATCCTGGATGATTGATAAAAAGATTGTGTCATCCCCGGTACAAACAAAGGCCATCTAGCGTCTTTTTTATTGCCACCAGGATCAGAGCTTGATGAAAACAGCGCGCCGCTGTTTTCGCGTTGCTTTCCATTCCCCCCTGTACATATGAAATCTTGCGAGAAGCACGAATGAAATTAAACTCCGATGCAAACACGCATTCGCGAGCTTCGTAGTACGCGCGGCCGTTCTGCGCCAGCTTCCCGTAGTCTACTCGCGCAGCGCCGCCACGCGGCAGCGGCGAGCGGAGGCGGAGCGCGCGCTCGACGGCCCGAGGAGAGCGTTCGCCCAGGCACTGAAAAAATAGAGGAGGCGCTGCTGGAGGTCACCTAGTAACGCCGACAGGAATCTGTACAGCCAGAGTCGCCATTAACAACCGGATTTATCCCGCAAGCTTCGTAGTCATACAGCGTTGCTCGAGAGATGTCATCGTTGGTATGTACTTCTTAAGCCTTCATGGTGCAGTGATCGACCTGAGAACAAAGTCGATAACACTATCCACAGAAAAAGCCCTACCGCCGTGCACGCCGCCAAGAAACCACGCCTTGAATGTGCTGGAAGAACGAGTCACCATTCCGCCTCGCTCAAGCGTCATCATTTCCGTCGGCATTCCGAAATAAGAACACTTCGAAGGCGTCGTTGAAGGCGGTCAGCACCTGTTGGTCAACCGCGATATATGCGTCGCCAGAGGAATCGCCGAGCTGCGTGGGTGGAAAGCAACAGTTATGCTCACGAATTTCAGCAATGAGTACAAACACGTGAGCAAAGGCACGACAGTCGCTTACATCGAGGAATTTGTGGAAGCCACCAGTGCTTTGACCATCAGCGAATCTACCGATCCGACTTCAACGAACCGAGCTCCTCAACCAAGTTTCGACGTCAACCCGAGCCCTTCTGAAGTGCAAGCAAGACGAGCTCAAACCTCTGCTTCTACAGTTCAAGGACTGCTTTTCGTCGTCGTCAAGAATCAGAGAAACCCCAGTCGCAAAACATCGCATAATAACAGAGGAAAATGCAAGACCACTCCGTCAGAGCCCGTACCGACTTTCGGCGCGAGAACGCGAGGCCGTAAAGCAACAAGTCGAGGAAATGCTACGTGACGACATCATCCAGCCTTCCAAGAGTCCTTGGGCGTCACCCGTGGTTTTAGTGAAGAAGGACGGAACCCTACGTTTCTGCGAAGATTATCGCCGCCTGAACAAAATCACGAAAAAGGACGTGTATCCTCTTCCACGTATAGACGACGCCCTGGATCGACTCCACAAGCGCGAAGTACTTTTCGTCGATGGACCTCAAGACCGGCTACTGGCAAATCGAGGTCGACGAGAGAGACCGAGAGAAGACTGCCTTTATGACACCAGACGGCCTCTTCGATTTCAAGGTAATGCCCTTCGGTCTCTGCTCGGCGCCTGCGACGTTCCAACGTGTTATGGATACCGTACTGGCAGATTTGTGCCTTGCCCTGTGTACTTGGACGATGTCGTTGTGTTTTCTTCAAAACCTCGATGAACATCTCCGGCGTCTTCAAGCTGCACTTCAAACAATCAAGACCTCCGGACTCACCCTGAAGCCATAAAAGTGCCGCTTCGCGTACGAGGAACTTCTGTTCTTGGGCCACGTCATCAGCAAATTTGGAGTGCGTCCAGACGCATGCAAAACAGCTGCCATCGCTGCCTTCCCGCCGCCCACAGACTAAAAGGCCGTACGCCGATTTCTTGGTTTGTGCGCCTATTACAGACGCGTCGTCAAGGAATTTTCGCGCATTGCCGAGCCACTAACTCAGCTCACGAAGGCCGACGTGGAATTCAAGTGGGAAACGGCGCAGGTTGAAGCATTTCAGCAACTGAAACGACGCCTGCAGACGCCTCCGATACTTGCGCATTTCGACGAATACGCCGATACGGAAATCCACACCGACGCAAGCAGCGTAGGACTCGGTGCTGTTCTTGTGCAGAAGACAAACGGAGAAGAAAGGGTTATCAGTTATGCTAGCCGGTCGCTATCCAAGGCAGAAGCCAACTATTCCACAACAGAAAAGGAGTGCCTTGCCATCATCTGGGCTACGTTGAACGTTCGCCCCTACCTCTACGGCAGGCCCTTCAAAGTTGTGAGCGACCACCACGCCTTGTGTTGGCTAGCTAACTTGAAAGGACCCTTCAGGTCGCCTCGCAAGATGGAGTCTCAGACTTCAAGAATTCGACGTTACCGTCGTTTACCAGTCCGGACGAAAGCACTCTGACGCCGACTGCTTGTCTCGCGCCCGCGTCGACCCGCCGCCACAGGACGACCTTGATGATGACTGCTTCTTGGGAACCATAAGCGCCGATGACTTCGCGGAACGACAGCGAGCCGACCCGGAACTCAGGGGCATTGTTGAATACCTCAAGGGCAGATCCGCCGTCGTACCGAAGGCATTCAAGAGAGGACTGGCGTCGTTTTTCTTGCGGAACGGCGTACGCCTGAAGAAAAATTCCCCATCTCCCGCTAAAGGGAAGCATGTGTGGATGCGAAGCAGCGGGAAGATAATTAGCTTCAGCGGGAGGAACGTCGCTGCTCTCATTTCACGGCGGTGGTCCGGGCGCTCATCGCGGCGCTGCATAGGAGAGAGAATGAGGCGCGCGCGCTCCGTATTTTCATACCGGGGAACTACCGTGGCCCCCCCCCCAGCGGAGTATGCAGCTGTTGCACCACCTGTCGTGCGCGCCGCTCCGCAGAGGATTCCTAGAGGAGAGGACGGGGAGAACCGTAGGAGAGGAGAGAGAGGGGGAGGGGACGTGCATGCGCTGTGGGGGGTGTAGGACGCGGGAGCCGCTCCGTAGAGAAGAGGATTCCTAGAGTGGATAGAGGGAGAGGACGCGCATGCGCTGTGCGGATGTGAGACGCGGCCGCCGCTGCGCAGAGTAGATGATTTCTAGAGTAGAGAAAGGGGTGAGCGTAGGAGAGGATATGGGGAGGGGACGCGCTGTGGGGGGTGTGGGATGCGGGAGCCGCTCCGTAGAGTAGGGGGATTCCTAGAGGAGAGAGAGGGGGAGAGAACGGGCATACGCTGTGGGGATGTGGGACGCCGCTCCGTAGAGTAGATGATTCCTAGAGTAGAGAAAGGGAGTACGCGTAGGAGAGGATAGGGGAGGGGACGCGCATGCGCTGTGGGAGACGCGGGGGGCCGCTCCGTAGAGTAGAGGATTCCTAGAGGAGAGAAAGGGGGTGAGCGTAGGAGAGAAAGGGGGGAGGGGACGCGCATGCGCTGTGGTGGTGTGGGACGCGGGAAGGAGGGACGGACTAAGCCCCCCTCCAAACACATGCAAGCAAGATCAAGGAATGGGGATCAACCTGGGCGACAGACACCACCTGCCTAGCCATTGCTAAGCAGCCTTTCTGTGCTCTCGGCCATGACTCTGATGACTGTAGTAGTGGTTGACGGCCTTCATATTACTACAGTGTTCTGGTTCGCATAATGGGTGCTTCCCTACTTCATGAAAGTGGCCGGACGCGGGACGGGGGACGCGGGAGGGACGGACAGAGCCCCGAGCATAAGATGCTTCGCATCTAAAACTTCACGCCACTTCGAGCCAACTACCTCCTCGTGGTACTTTCAGCGTTACATCCAGAAGTTCTGGATACTCTGCATGACGACCCGACGGCTGGACACCATGGTTGCTCCCGCACGCTTGCGAGGATACAAGAAAAGTACTACTGGCCCCGCCTCACACGCGACGTCAACCACTACGTAAAGACTTGCCGCGACTGTCAGCGACGGCAGCAGCGACGGCAGACACCGCCGACTAGGCCAGCTGGACTTCTGCAGCCCATCGAGCCTCCTCGACGACCGTTCCAGCAAATCGGGATGGACCTACCGGGGCCGTTCCCAACGCCGACTTGCGGAAAAAACTTCCCCATCTCCCGCTAAAGGGAACCATGTGTGGATGCGAAGCAGCGGGGAGATAATTAGCTTGAGCGGGAGGAACGTCGCCGTTCTCGTTTCACGGCAGCGGTCCGGGCGCTCATCGCGGCGCTGCACAGGAGAGAGAATGAGGCGCTCGCGCTCCGTCATTTTCATACCGCGGAACTACCGTGGCGCCCCCCAGCGGAGTATGCAGCTGTCACACAACCTGTCGTGCGCGCCGCTCCGTAGAGGATTCCTAGAGGAAAGGACGGGGGGGGGGACCGTAGAAGAGGAGATAGAGGGGGAGAGGACGTGCATGCGCTGTGGGGGGTATGGGAACGCGTGAAGGAGCGACGGACTAAGCCCCCTCCAAACACATGCAAGCAAGATCAAGGAATGGGGTCAACCTGGGCGAGAGACACCACCTGCCTAGCCATTGCTAAGCAGCCTCTCTGTGCTCTCGGCCATGACTCTGATGACTGTGGTAGTGGTTGACGGCCTTCATATTACTACAGTGTTCTGGTTCGCATAATGGGTGCTTTCCTACTTCATGAAAGTGGTCGGACGCGGGACGCGGGACGGACATAGCCCCGAGCATAAGATGCTTCGCATCTAATAAATGGATCGTCGTAGCTACCGACTACCTTATCCGCTACGCCGAAACATCGTCCTGCGTCATGGCACCCCAGAGGTCTTCATTACCGACAGAAGGTACGGCCTTTACGGCGGACCTAACTCAGGTGATCCTGAGGTACAGCCAGGAAAGCCACCGCCCGACCATGGCGTACCACCCACAGACCAATGGCCTGACCGAGCGTCTAAATAAGACCATCGCCGACATGCTGGCCATGTACGTCGACGTCGAACACAAGACGTGGGACGGCGTCCTTCCGTACGTGACCTTCGCATACAACACGTCCGTGCAAGAAACGACGCAGATGACGCCATACAAGTTGGTCTATGGAAGGAACCCGGCAACGACGCTCGACGCCATGCTGCCCAACGTCGCTGACGAAGAAAACCTCGACGTCACCCTCTACCTTCAGCGCGCTGAAGAAGCCCGACAACTCGCCCGGCTGCGCATCAAGAATCAGCAGACGACAGACAGCCGCCGTAACAACCTTCGACGACGCTTCGTGGAATGCCAGCCGGGCGACCGGGTTTGGGTGTGGACGCCGATACGCCTACGTGGACTTAGTGAAAAACTTCTTCGCCGATACTTCGGTCCATACAAGGTGCTTCGACGTCTTGGCGCTCTCGACTACGAGGTTGTTCCGGACGGCATTAAGAATTCTCAAAGGCGCCGAGCGCAACCAGAAGTCGTCCATGTCGTGCGCCTCAAGCCGTTTTACGCGTGGTAGTGAACGTGAACTGAAGACTGCATACTTTTTAGATGTGAAGCATCTTATGGCGAAGCTTAATCCGGTGGTGGTGTGCGGCGTGACCACCCTTACTGCGCATGCGCAAACCCTTTCAAAAAAATAAAAATAAAAACCTCCTCTCCCCCCCTCCCCCCCTCTCTCTCTCCTCTAGGCATCACTCCCCGCGGCAACCACACCCACACTGCGCATGCGCCTTCCCTCCTCTCTCCTTCTACGCTCCCCCTCTCTCCTCTAGGCATCCCTGCCCACGGCGTCCACACTCCCACTGCGCATGCGCGTCCCCCCCTCTCTCTCTCCTACGCTCTCCCCTGTAGGCATCCCTGCCCGCGGCGCCCACACTCCCACTGCGCATGCTCGTCCCCCCTCTCTCTCCTCTCCTACGCTCGCCCCCCCCTCTCTCGCCTCGCGAGGCCGACGCAGGCAGCGTCTGCTAGCGAGTTTCTTGGTTGACAAAACCGACTGCTCGCGCTGCACAACCGTTCACTGGCCACCCCGTATATATGGCAATGGATCTTGACCTCCATGCTGGTGCCGGTGGGGAGATTTCTCCTGTGCGTTGTTGAACAATAAAAATTTTCGCAGGGTGCGCGTCAACTAAAAGCGGACTGCGGGTCTCTGTGTCCAGTCGGAGTCTTCTGTCTCTCATTGCCCATTAGCAGCGATTGGCATGTTCCAGTAGAAAACAGCGCTCCATCACTGCGTGCTTTGCGCCTCCCCAGTTTTCTCTCCTGCGCAACGCTCCGATGAGCGCCAGCGTCAACGCCGCCGCCAGTGTAAGCGTTAGCGCCCGCTGCTTCACATCTACACATGGTTCGCTTTAGCGGGAGATGGTGTAATTTTTTTTGCTTTATTACTGTACTTTCTTGCTTGTGCTTATCGATGATTGTACTTTCTTGATTAATTGTTGTTATTCATTGTAGCATGCATTTTCCCCCCCGTTAAAGGAGCACTGACACAAAAATTTTGCACCTTGTTTTTTTTTGTTGCAATAGGTAGCTTACGACCCACTTATCACGGCTGGAAACCTCGTTTGCGCGAGTGCGTGATGGTTAGTTATTTACAGACGTTTTTAGAGCGCCCAGTCGCAGTTTCGGTTTCAAAGAGCACCGAGCTAGTCAGGAGCAGTTCCGGTAGCAAGATAAACACAGCTGGCCACGTGACCACGCAGAACTGTGACGTAGGCGGCGCGCGCGAGAGCGGGCGCCGCCTACGTCAGGCACGGAGGAAGAAATCGCAGGTAGCGCAAGGGCACAACCAACAACCAGCCAACACAAAATCGTGACGTAGTTTGTTTACATTGCTACCGCGTCGATGTCGGCGTCGCGAGGGGCTCGCATCTCGCTCAGTCGTGCGGCATGCACTTTGAAATTGATTTTAAATATGTTCTAGGCTATATTTGCCCTTAATATTTCGTAGGCGTTGTCTATGTCTCCACATACATCCTGTTCCACTCATTATCTCGCCTTCGAAATTTTGTGTCAGTGCTCCTTTAAGCATCGAGACGATGCTTTTTCAGAGGGGGGCATTGCCACGCGCATTCTTGTATCAGTTTTACTGCATTTGCTTTCCACCCGCAAAAGACTGTCAGGAATGCTCGGCGCAGACCACGCCTCAGTGTTCGAGAAGCTTCGCGATTATAGTAGATCGTTTTGTTAAGATTGCACGCAGGAGGCGGACCGTCCAGCTTATTCTAGAGCTTGCCCGACCACCAGTGATAACGCTAGAAATTTGGATTCGTGTTGTATAAAAGACGGCGCGTCCCAACGATGACGAGATTATCCACGGCCGACGCTCTGTTCGCCGCTATCAGTGCCAGTGTGTAGTGCTGTAGTCTGACCTTCAGTTTCCCGGGCACAAGTTCGGCCAAATAAAGAGTTTCTTCTTTGACACGCCGACTGTTGCCTTTGTCGACGTCACGACCACGTAACAGTATGATGGCGGGTTCTTGGATTCACTTTCGAGGCATATCCTCCACTGCAGCAATTTTCTGAATCATCCTTGCATCGCCTAAGATGACGGGAAGGCGACATAAATTTACATTTCGATATACACTTTATGTCACTCAATTCACATTATATGGGACAACGCTCGGGTAACGTACGGTTACTCACCGTTACGATACCCAGAGCTTCGCCCACTTGTCATGATTCACTTCTTGGAGATGCGTGGATTTTTTTCGTTCCACATCACGAGTGGGTACAGAAAGGGGCCACTTTTTCGTGCGTGTCACAAGGGCAGTTTTCAAATTGAAAGAAAATGTAGGAGCGTTGTCTGATAGAAAGCACGCTCAATCTCCTCCTAGATCTGCGTACCGTAATGATGTATATAAATTGCTTGCCCTTATTACGGCGAAAGATGCATGGCGCGTGGTTGAATTGTCTGACGCAGCGCGCTGAGGGGCAAGTGGTCACTGGTTCGAATCCTTGGTTGGGTGCTTCGGGAGTTTTTTCTTCTAGTTTGTTTTACTTTGTGCCTTTTTTTGTATATATACACACATGTGCATATCGAGGACGTGACGGCGACGCCAAAACTCCGGCGAGAATGTCTGTATAATTGCTATCGCAATAAAGAAAGGGCAGGCCTGCGCGGCAACACGTAGCACAGTCACAGCGAAATCTGGAAGGGCGGCCTTTCCAGAGCCCGCTGCAAACTCTCTTGAAGCAAATAATACAAATAAACTAGCAGGGTAGGGTATCCATTACGCCATTAGTTATATTAATTTTGTGAAGTAGAAGCACCCAGCATGGCATTATCCGTCAATCTGCGAAGAAGCGACTCGAGCTACCCGCTACACATCTAAGGCATTATGTGTACTTTGTTGGTGCAGTGGCTAATGACGATCAATTATTACGGCTGAGCACTTTGTAGTGCGTGGGTAGATCTAAACCACATGCTGGTTACGCATTTAGTATTGTCTGACGCCTGGATGGTATTTTACTCGTCTATCACGCCATATTACATATGTTAACGCAATTCCTTGTCCAATATTACGCCTATACAAGATCCTTTTGCAAAGCAATTTCACCCGCCGGCGTGGCTCTGTGGTAGAATACTCGACTTTCACTCAGAGGGCCGGCGTTGAAATCCTATCCAGCACTCGATAATTTTATCCGCATTTCGTTTTTTTTTCTTCTTTTGCGCGATAGCAGTCACGGACACCGGTGGCGCCGGCGGCGGCGGACAACTACGGCATCTAAAAACGGCTGCTGTTTGACCTCATAACAGCTTTCGCTGTAAAGGTCAAGGCGGCTACTTGGCATGGCAGATGACATATATTACACAGATTGCCGCGTTCAACTATTCAGGAACAATGCTCGCTATGTTGGAACTCTCGGAACATAGGCACTTGTCTTCTCTAGCACTTTATTCTCCCATATTTGGTAAGGCGATTCTCCCATATTTGGCTTTGATGTACACGTAACCTGTGTAACACTCCCTAACGTGACATTGTACCAGATGAATTTGTTTACAGGACATCATGCCTACTCATACGCATTCTTCTGTACGTGGAGCTACAGACGCAGCTTCCATTGACGCAATTCCCTGTATCGAAATCATGATCAGCGCATTCACTAGCGCAACCTACATCCGTGCAATCTGTCGTTGCGGAGCTTGACGGTAGCGAAAACAACACAGCGGTCAGTATTGAAATCACCAGAAAATGGCTATAACGGCGCATGTCGAAGAAGTTTCTTCCTGAAATGAAAGAAGACAAGTATTAGGGAACACTAACAGGTAAAGCACAGTGCAGTTTTGTTGCGTTCAGCGTTCTAAGCACTCACCGCGCGTTTGTTGTACGTATGAATAAGCTCCGATGATGCGAAATGCCGCGCATGTAATTTCCACTGGATATATGCAATCAACAGAAAATGTAAGATATCACTAATCACGCACTAATGCTTACGCAGTCACTTATCGCTTTGACCTTTTGTATTCCAGCGGCAACAAAGGTTGCCATAACGCATAATGGCGCTGCGAATGTCATACATATCCCCGAGGTTCCAAATATCAATTTCGTATTCAGAGCCACATTCAGCTTTGAAAACATGGCACTACCTATACTGGGGACAGTGAAGCAAAAGAAAAAAAAAAACTCGCTTCCTCCACAATGAGCTCAAAACGGCATGTACAGGGGGGGAGGGGGGGATGTCAAAAATTGGGCGACCCTTAAGCTTCGCCTTTAAGAGCTGACCGCGATAGCGATATCCTGTCCCTAGTGCGTACTTCAATCACTTAGTGCATACTACGTAATGGGTAGCATTCTTTAATCCACGAGCAATTATGCGCGGCAAATGCGGGAAATGTTTTTGAACTTGCTATGCACCCACTACGTGGTCTCAAGGGAATACGCGTAGTAACGTGTGTGCCTTTTGTAATGGGTGGACGGCTTTCAACCACATCGTAGTTATGATATTAAGGCGAAAGCCTTTAATGTCTCATGCCCACGTCCGTCCGGTGTTCGTCCGTCCGTCCGGTGGTGGTGGTGTGCGTCATGACCACCCTTACTGCGCATGCGCAAACCCTCCTCACGCACCTCCTCTTCTACGCTCCCCCCTGTCTCTCCTCTAGGTATCCCTCCCGCCCGCGGTGTTTACACACCCATTGCGCATGCGCGTCCCCTCCCCCCCTCTCTCTCCTCTCCTACGCTTCCCCCCTCTCTCTCCTCTATGCACCATTATGTAACTGCGCAAAAACGGACGGTAACACAAAAGAAGAGAAGGCACAAACTGCGCCTGTTTGTGCCTTCTCTTCTTTTGTGTTACCGTCCGTTTTTGCGCAGTTACATAATGGATCATTACCAACTGGCCCAACTTACCACTCTCCTCTATGCACCCCTCCCCGCGGCGTCCACACCCTCACTGCGCATGCGCGTCCCCTCCCCCCATCTCTCTCCTCTAGGCATGCCTCCCTGCGGCAACCAAACCCCCCACTGCACATGCGCGTCCCCTCCCCCCTCTCTCTCCTCTGGGCATCCCTCCAGCGGCGTTTACACACCCAATGCGCATGCGCGTCCCCTCCCCCCTCTCTCCTCTCCTACGCTCCTCTCCTACGCTCCTCCTCTCTCGCCTCGCAACGCTGACGCAGGCAGCGTCTGCTAGCGGGTTTCTTGATTGAAAAAACCGACAACTCGCGCTGCACTACCATTCAACGCCGACGCAGGCAGCGTCTGATAGCGAGTTTCTTGATTGAAAAAACCGACTGCTCACGCTGCACAACCGTTCACTGGCCACCCCGTATATATAGGCACTGGATCTTGACCTGCAAGGTATTGCTGGTGGGAGATTTCTCCTGTGCGTTGTCCAACGATAAAAATTCCGCAGCGTGCGCGTTAACTAAAAGCGGATTGCGGGTTTCTGTGTCCAGTCCGAGTCTTCTGTCTCTCATTGCCCATTAGCAGCGATTGGCATGTTCCAGTAGGAAACACCGGTCCATCACTGCGTGATTGCGCCTCCCTAGATTTCTTTCCTGCGCAACGCCGTAATGAGCGCCAGCGTCAACGCCGCCGCCAGTGTAACCGTTAGCGCCCGTTGCTTCGCATCTACACATCGTTCCCTTTAGCGGGAGATGGTGTAATTTTAAGGCGAAAGCCTTTAATGTCTCATGCGCACGTCCGTCCGGTGTCCGTCCGTCCGTTTGTCCGTCCGTCCATTTGTCCGTCCGTTCGTCTGTCCGTCCGTCTGTCCCTCCGTCTGTCTGTACGTCCGCCGTCCGTCCGTGGGTCTGTCCGTCCGTCTGTCCATCCGAGCTCTGGCACGGAATCAGGTGGCCGCCGGGGTGCGCAAACGTACGGCGGTCGCGTCGGACTCTACAGCGCTCGCGCTTTGCTTGCGTAGCGTCGCTGTGCCCAGCCTTTGCAATCATTCTGACCAACGCCGTCTCAATGGGCACATGCGTCCACGCAATACACTTTCGAATTGACAAAGGGTCCGTCAATTTAAGCGCTGGAACGCGGATGGCGTTTGCGCGATGCGCATAGCGCGAGAAAATAGTAACGCATGCGAACGGAGGAAGATTAGTCTCGCGTCTCGCTGCGATTCGCGGTTAAAAAAGAAAGCACGCACACATTCGGTTTGTGTGTTATCCCAGTGAGAGTGTAAAAGAAAAAAGACATGGCATAGTCAGTGGAATGGCCACACGCTTTCGCCGAACAAACTTTGGAATGAACAAAGTGTCCTTCAATTTTTTTCACATCTTCTGACGCCCGATGGCATTGTACGCTTGTACCACGTATAATTACTGCGATATTACATGTTATATAGGACGCTTGTATACAGGACGCGTCTGTTTGTAAAGCATGAAAGTTATTTTCACTGCATTTCCAAGCAGAGGAAGTTATTTTCAATGTAATCCCAAGCAGAAGTGTGGCTGTGTGGTAGAACACCTGCTTGTCACGCAGACGGCCTGGGTTCGATCCTCATTCGGACCCATTTATTTTATTTGCATATTTCTAGATTTTTTTGGTCACGGACAAGATGTTGATTTTTCGCTCACAACCAACGACGCCGACGCCGGAATTTCTGCGAAACGAGCTCTTTAACGCTATCGCGTTAAAGTTCGCAGGCCACTATCCCATCAGGAGAAGTTGAGTCTGGCCTAGTTGGTGCTTACTGTTCGACATTTTGAGCGCACAGAAAAGACGAGGACAGAGGGAGGTACGACGACACAGGCGGTAAACTTTCACTCCGTTTATTCATAGAAAGACCTAGCAATATATATGCACTTGAAACATGCGCAGTAACCGTTTCATTCTATCCCATGTATTTCTATGGGAGAGTGGCCAATGAACTTTTTACCACCCCTGTACCTCAAGTTTCTTGCAGTTTATCGTAATATATTTGTCAATTATTTCATTTTAGTACTTCCGACATAAATAGATGAATACACGAGGACTATTTCTATATAAATTTACTGGGAAAGAAGCGAGCAGAAGTGCATTTTTTTTGCATTAATTTGTTGCGTACGCATACGTTACCGTTAGTAATGAGGGGTTACCGATGTTTCCGTGAACTTGTTGTACCTGGTTGTTTTCCCGCGCAGCAGTGGATTCTGAAAATCAGCTCGCAGAATTCAAGTTACACGTCGCCTTTGGCCTAATTAAGTGTGCGATGTCAATGAAGTGTGGGATGAAATGTGCGATGTAGCACTTACCGCGCATGAGCTCTGTAGCATTTACCGTACATAGGATAGACAGGCCGCTGTCTGAATGTGCGCCTGTAAGATCACCGTCTATCTTTGAAAGGTCAGCCTTCGTCGAATTTGGCCTTGCAGTGCCGTGAGTGTAAGTGTACTCCTATTCTGTCTGATCCCCACAATAATGTTCTGTGTCTGTCTGTCTGTCTGATCCCCGCAGGGGCGTCTGCGCAAGCAGGCGTTTGGTGAGTGGCGTCGCCACGGACCTGAGCCAACGGAGGGGTATCGACCCCCCTCCCCCGCCCCACCGTGCGTGGCTTGCCGGATCCGGGGGGGTTGAGCCGAAGCCGGCTGCACCTTCAAGGCCCACTTGCAGAGGCAACACACCCCTTTGGCCCCGGCTTCGCGTAGACGGGCACCGGTGGACTACCCACCCAGGGTAAATCTGCAGTCGCCTTTTTAGGAGCGAAGCTCCTTAGGCCGGCACCCCGCCGTCACCGTTGAAGCTCCCTGGCACGGTGCCAGCTGTGGCATTTCCCCCTCACGCGGGAGGATAAATGAACTTTATGAGCGCTTGAACGCGGATGACGTCTGCACGATGCGCAAAGCGGGAGATTACGAACGCATGCGAAACGGAGGCAGATTAGTCTGCCTCTCCCTCTTTCTTTGACTCTTCCTTCTCCCCTCATGCAGGCGAACGCGCGAAAACATCGCTTCACCCTGCGTCCGCCCAGTGGTTGGTCCATTGCCTGGACAATGAAACGCCGCGCGCGCCGAACGCCGCGTGCGTCCCATTTTTCTCCCTCTCTCTCCCCTCACTACTTGTATCTTTCTCCCTTTACATATTTCCTGTCTTCTCTCTTCAATTTACTTCGGTTTTGCTGGCGACAAAAGTTAAGCTGGTGTACAGTTTCAAGAAAAATGCGCGAAAAACGTAGACGGAAGAGACGGGAACAGCACAATGTGCTGTTCGCGTACCTCTTCGCCCACGATTTTCGCGCATTTTTCTTGAAACATGGAATACCAACTCGCCCAACAGTCCTTCTTCTATGGTGTGCAGTATCGTACCTTGGATATGCTATATAAGGTTATAGTAGTTAGCTATAGCTGGCGTCTGCGATTCCTGCGGGTCTAGTAGCGTCCCCTTGTTGGGCTCGATGTTGGGCGGCTGGTTTCGCTACTGAAGTCAAATAGCTTTAAGGCGAAAGCCTTTATTTTCTCATGCTCACGTCCGTCCGGCGTCCGTCCGTCCGTTCGTCCGTCCTTGTCTGTCCGTCCGCGCGTGCCCCTCCGTCCATCCGTGTCCGCCCGTGCCCGTCCGTCCGTGTCTGTCTGTCCGTGTCCGTCCGTCCATCCGTGTGTCCTTCAGTCTGTCCGGCTATCCGTGTGTCCCTCTGTGCGTCCATCCGTGTCTGTCCGTCCGTCCGTGTCTGTCTGTCCGTCCGTCGGTCCGTTCGTCCGTCCGTCCGTTCGTGTCCGCCCGCACGTCCATCCGTCCGTGTCCGTCCATCCATCCGAGCCCTGGCACGGTGCCAGGTGGCCGCCGGGGTACGCAAACGGACGCCGGTCGCGTCGAACTCTACAGCGCTCGCGCTTTGCTTGCGTAGCGTCGCTCTGCCAAGCGTTTACAATCAGGCAAGGAGGGAGACGCGCGCATCGCGTTCCATTCTGACCGACCCCGTCTCAATGGACACAGACTCCATATTTTACAGCGCGAGAAGACACCACAAGGAAGGCACACAAGACACACGGAGCGCTGACTGACAACTGATATTTTTATTGAAACCAGCGAGTCTTTTGTACCGCTGGTGGCAAGGAGAAACGTGCAGAAACATGCGCAGATTGAACATTAGTGCCGGCAGAACACAGACATGCGTCAAATTTCACAGTCAAGATATTTGATTTCTTTTTGGGACAATGCTACTGAGGGTGCGCTTATAAACATATCTTGCAACTTTGCTATTACATGTGCTTCCTGTATTTCTCTTGTTAGAGCATCACGATGCTTGCCTATCACAATACAATCTCTGTACATCGGTTCACAAGGTTCGCTGTGATTTTCGTCAGATCGACAATCTCTGCAGTGTTTGGCCACATGACCACAAGTGGCTACGCGTGCGACATTGTCATGGTGCTCTTTCAGTCTTTGGTTTATGTATCGTCCGGTTTGTCCCACGTACTGTTTCCCACACGACAACGGCAAGGAATAAATTACACCTTTCTTGCACTCGACAAACTGCTTGACATGTCTGACTGAACATCTATGTGATTCACCATTCCTACGGTTAACCTTTTTGCACATGCCAGCCAATTTTTTGGGAGCCGAGAAGACGACTTCCACACCCGCACGCTTCCCAATTCTTTTGAGGTTGTGTGATACTTGATGAAGGTAGGGCATGGCAACGACTTTTTTCCTTTTTTTCTCTTGGTGGGACTGACTCACTGACATCTCGAGTTCTAAGGCTATGTTTGAGTTTCTGCGCAACAGCGACCATAAGCTCGGAAGGGTAGCCAGCTTTCGTGAGGCGACTGGTTTGTTCCTGAAGGCTTCGTTCCATGGTGTGTTCACAACACTTCTTTAAAATATTATTAAAAACACTGCAGAGATTGTCGATCTGACGAAAATCACAGCGAACCTTGTGAACCGATGTACAGAGATTGTATTGTGATAGGCAAGCATCGTGATGCTCTAACAAGAGAAATACAGGAAGCACATGTAATAGCAAAGTTGCAAGATATGTGTATAAGCGCACCCTCAGTAGCATTGTCCCAAAAAGAAATCAAATATCTTGACTGTGAAATTTGACGCATGTCTGTGTTCTGCCGGCACTAATGTTCAATCTGCGCATGTTTCTGCACGTTTCTCCTTGCCACCAGCGGTACAAAAGACTCGCTGGTTTCAACAAAAAAAATATCAGTTGTCAGTCAGCGCTCCGTGTGTCTTGTGTGCCTTCCTTGTGGTGTCTTCTCGCGCTGTAAAATATGGAAGCTAAAAACCAACTCGCCCAACATGTCGCCTTGTGGGACACAGACGTTTGCGGAACACACTGGAATTTACAAAGTGTCCGTCAATTTAAGCGCTGGAACGCGGATGGCGTTTGCACGATGCGGAAAGCGCGAGAAAAATACGAACGCACGCGAACGGACGCAGATTAGTCTCGCGTCTCGCTGCAATTCGCGGTAAAAAAAAATTAAAAAAAAGAAAACACGCACACATTCCGTTTCTGTGCCATCCCACTGAGAGTGTAAAAGAAAAAAGACATGGCATAGTCAGTCGAATGGCCACAAGCTTTCGCCAAACACACTTTGGAATCTGCAAAGTGTCCAATTTTTTATGGGTTCGAACTCGTATGCACACCTCCTTGATCGCCCTCTCTGCAAAAGGGGGCGCGCCGATGAAACACTCTTCTTCTTGAAGAACAAAAAAGAAACCTACCGCAAGTACCACGTAATGCACTCAGAAAGTGCAAGCAAGAAAGTGACAAATATCTCGCCGTTCCTTTCGTCCAGATGCCTCACTGAAACCATCGGAAGTGGTTTCAAAGCCACCAAGATAGCCAGTGGAGATCTGCTCATTGAACTGAAGGGCAAGTTACAGTATGATAAGCTAACAAACCTTGCGCCATTTGGCGACAACCCCATTTCTGTCAGTGCACACCTCCATATGAACACTGTGAAAGGCGTCGTTTCTGACGAAGACCTCATAGGTCTCTCGGACGACGAACTGTTGGAAACATGGAAGGAAGAAGGTGTCGTACATGTACAGATGATTAAAATGAGGCGCGAAAATAATGAAATACCTACCAGACACATAATAGTCACATTTGGAACAAGTACATTACCAGTCACACCGCAAAAAGGTTATATCAAGTTAGGTGTCAGGCCCTACATCCCGAACCCCCGGCGCTGTTTCAAGTGCCAGCGGTTCGGGCATGCGTCTCAAAGCTGCCGTGGGCAGCTCATTTGTGCAAAATGCGCTACAACAGGACACTGCTCTGATGACTGCCGTGTGGAGGCTGAGGCCCATTGCGCCAACTGTGATGGAGCCCACTCCGCGTACTCCAGATGCTGTCTTCGTGGAAAAATGAAAAAAAGAAATCCTGACATTGAAATTCCAATTGAACATTACTTTCCGAGAGGCCCAGCAGCGCGTATCACGAACCCTCGCTGACAAACCATCCTTCGCTGATGTAGTTCATCCGGCAGGGGCACTACAACGGCCTCATGCAGTCGCCCATGCCACACGCAGTGTGCTGAGGCGACAGCCACTTGGCCCTATGGTGCGAGCAGCCAAGGCTGCCCTACATCCTGTCAACACGGCCACACCAGCGGCCGCTGCTAGCTCTGGCAGCAGCCAGTGCTGCCCAGCAACTAAAGAGGTCTCCTCGACCTCAGGCCTGGTGGGGCTGACTGCTTCGTCAACCCCGATGAAACCTGCCCTACGCAAACACCGCTCGGTAGAACGACTCTCCGTCGCTCCAAAAAAGACAAAACCTCATTTACAGGGACTCACAACGGCTCTGTAAAATAAGTTTTCCCTCCATTGCGACACATAGCACACATACACTATCAATATGGACACAATATTACAATGGAACGTCAGAGGACTCTTACACAATCTATACGATATACAAGAATTCCTCAGCAAATTGCGTCCAAAGGTGGACACAAAATTCCTCCGTCAGTATGTTGTTTTTAGGAAAGACCGCCAGGATGCTGTCGCATCATCTGGCGGTGTATCAATCATAGTGGGCAGAAATGTAGCATGCCAACACTTTCCACTCCGAACGGCACTGGAGGCAGTAGCCGTTCGAGCTATACTTGCAAACAAACTGATAACTATCTGCTCTGTATACATACCACCACACTACGAGATACGCGAACACGAATTCCAATAACTTATAGACGAGTTGCCCGCGACTTACCTCGTTCTCGGCGATTTTAATGCTCACAGGAGCCTGTGGAGCGACTCTGGCACCGACGCACTAGGCCGTCTCGTTGAGAATTTTCTGTTTTCCACGGGCGCATATTTCCCCAACAAAAAAAGAACCCACGCTTTTTAGCCTCGCGAACAAGTGGTATTCAGTCATCAATCTTAGCATGATCTCTCCATCCAACTAACTTCATATTAACTGGGAAGTGGTTAAAAACCCTTATGGGAGTGACCACTTTACGATACTTCAGAAAACACAAACGCAAAATCAATCTCCACCCAAGGTTACTCGCTGGAAGCCTGACAGAACCAGTTGGGAGGATTTTCATAACCTTTCTAAGATCTCGTGGGCGGACATGTCTTCTTATAGTATTGACGCTGCTATAGAATATTTTTGCACTTTTATAATTATAACCGCTTCTAAACGCATACCAAAAGTAACCAGGGCGACAGGAAAACGTCGTGTACCCTAGTGGAACGGTGAGTGCGGCAAGGCTCGGAAGAACCAGAACAAAGCGTACCCTCCAGAACCAGAACGAACCCTCCGCCATTCTCCGACAACCGAGAACCACATCAATTTTAAACAGGTCAAATCGCAAGGCCGGAGAACGCCTCGGCAGGCCAAGAGGGACAGCTGGCAGAAGTTTTTATCGGGCATAGACTCCTACAGAGTCGAGGCCCAGGTTTTGATTAGCGTGAGGATATTAATAGGTCAACCAGCATATTGGGTGCCCTTAATGAGACACCCAGGGCGAAAGCGTGGAAGATGCAGGCTGGCTCTCTGGGAGCACATTTCGAATTCGTATCAAGTTCAACAAACTATTCCGAAACCTTCCAAAAATACAAAACGAGAGTGGAACGAGAAAGGCTGGAAAGAATATCTACAAAAAATAAAGCATACAATGAGCCGTTCCGTTTTGCAGAGCTACAGCACTGGGGCCGTGTACACAAAACTCACTTACAATCAAATTTTCACGCAAGAGAAATTTTGTCGCGTAGGTCGATTCACGAAGCGAAAGAAACGTCGTAAGAGGCCATGGTTATCACATCGGCCGCTGCGATGAAGCGCGCTGCGAGTGTCCAGGAACATGTCAGCGATGGTGATGCACTTGCTATATTAGCTGATGTCACCGAAAAAGGCTCTTAAGTGGATTCACGAAGCAAGAAAGTTCCGCAAAAACAGCGTGGTTACCAGAAAATCCTAAGAGTGGTCCGGACCACTCTTGCGAACAATATGGCTGTTTAGAACAAGCAACGTCGGTGGGGTATTTGGGTGCCGTGGCTGATTTTGAGCTAGTTCGCGGCCATGTAAGGCTGCCCGATGATTGCTGGTATATTTTATTTTATTCTGGCACTTTGAGTTCCATGTCTTGTTTGCCTTGTACGCAATGGACAGTCTTGACACTCGCACTCGTCCAATAAGCTCGGAGTCGCAGTAATTAAAGAAGGTGATTGGTTGTCCATAGCGAAAAATTATGCAAGCAAAGACTTGTGGTTGAATTAAAACCAAAGTGCTGCGTGAATGGTCGGTGAAGTCGAAAGCAACGCGGTATTTGGTCAACATTTTTTGTTATGCTGTTGGGCTGCGTCCCACTTCCTCCAATGAGACGTCCAACATATGATGATATACGCAGCATTGGTGGAAATTACCACCAAAAAGAATCAGACGAGGACATCAGCTGCACGCTATTGGAAATAAAAATGAACGGAAGATTTCAGTTAGCTGTTATTAAGGCCTATTATGTGGTTTCCCAACTTCTCTAGTTGGATTGGCTTTAACTGCCCAATAGACACGTTGTCTGAAATGCAGCTGTCGCTACGCACTTTGGGGCAATCCAGGGCGGGCTCGTACATTGCAAATCACAGCGTATTAGGACATTTTCACGATTCTGTATGAAATCACACACAAATCCAGCTTTTCGACCTTCACTGTTCGGAAGCCGAAACGGAGCGCGTTTGTATGGCAAGCAGTCAGAAAGATATGGCTCCAGTAATTTGAAATGACACCGAAAACGTGTGCGAAAGTTCGCGATTCTCGAGTATAAGCAAACTATATTACCGAATTCGTGCCTCTTTGACTTTGAACTGCCATTTAACCTGGCGTGAGAAAATCAATTAACGTTGTTTTCACCCGCTGATATGTATTTTCCTCTAAGAAGCGACAAATCAGTCCGGAAATCAACGTGTAGCCACGGCGAAATCTCCCGCTGCAGGCCCCCCATCGTAGCAGACGACAAATGCTAGCAGATTACGCCTTGGGCGAGAGGCGCATTGTGATTGGTTGGGAAGCAGTAATCTCTACATCAGGCCATATTATGACGTTGCCAAAACACTTCCTTCATCGCGTGGCCCTGTCGTATTCGTCATATCTTCCCCCTCGCACATAAGAGCAATTTTTAACTCGCCGCCGAAAACGCGCAAGAGCTTTTTCTGAGTTTTCTTAGCGCTTGCTCCTGCTGCGTAGTTCGCGAAAACAACATGGCGTCGAAGACAGTGTATGTGTGTGGGTGCCGATTTTCGGGAGAGAGGCGAGCAGCCAGACGACCAACCGCCGTGCGCCGTTCGCTTTCCTTCTCTTCACGCTTGACTTCCTTCAGCGTTCGACTGGATGTGTTTCGACTGGACGGTGCGTGTAAGCCGTGTGAAAACCAACGGCAGTGTCTCTCGGTGTACGGTGAGGCGTGGCGAAGCCTGCGCCTCGGTCACCGTGGCCTCGGTGTTTTTATGAAGCGGGGATCGTCGCCTGTGTATCGACGGCAACTAGCATTCGAGGAGCCTGCAATCTGTGTTCCGAGCTTCGGTAACAGTTCGTTTGCTTCGCTTTCCAGTTTCGCATTTCGGTGCAGTGCGGCATTTCGAATTAACTGCGTTTTGGCACGTTACTTGAGTGATCCCGAGTGCGTACGGTAACGCACGAATTACGTTCTGTATTCGGTTATTGCTTCGCCGCTGGTTAGCCCGTGCGCTTCTATTTTCTTGTGAGCAGTCCAGGAAAAGGCAGTGTTTGAAAGTGAAAGTACGTCAGCAGTTTTTATGGTTTGATTTAAACACGCTTTTATCTGATTATTAAGAGGAGCTCTCTGTTTACCACACTTTATAGTTGAGAGGAGAATATTTGATGCCAACTTATTTTCCAGGAGTCATGTAGCACTTTTTCAGGAATTCCCTTTATTTTGCAAAATTAGTTCTATAGAAGATTACCTCTGTGGTAGCACTTTACTTTGCCAGGACACGTATATTGCTGTATGCAAAGTTTACATGGGGATTCAGTTTGTTCCAAAGTGAATATAACATGTTTGATAGCTTTGACGAAGTGACAGCTTTCTGTTACTGCCAAATATGTATTAAGAGCGATTTCGACGCTGGTTTTCTGAACATATCCTTTTTGGCCTCTTCACAGATTGCAGACTTTCCCAAGGTCCTGGGATGCATGGATTGCACGCACTGGCAAAACAAGTCTCGTCATGACTTGGAGCGCCCGTACAGAAATATGAAGGACTTGTGCTCCCCAAACATGCAAGTCTTTTGCAATGGTGGGGGGTGTCGTCGTACAGCCGACCTCGAAGTGGCCTGGAAGCACGCATGGCAGCCTCACCTGGATGGACTGTGTTCTGTCGGGGAGCGTCTAGGACACAAAACTGCCTAATGGTTGGCTGCTAGGTTAGTTATTTTTTAAGTGCAGATGGTGAAGTAAAGAACTGTTCATGTGAACACATTGAGCACCCAAATATCGTGGCTAACAGTGGAAGCTTGTATTCTCACACAGCGATGCCAATTGGACCCTTAAGACGCAGCAAACAGCGAGGTAACTGACAATGTCGAAAGTGTGAAGTCTGCAGCTTATGAATTTAACTCCATACATGTGAGACTGAAAAACTTGTGATTTCGCAATAGCATAAATACTTTGATTACTTATAGAGCTCCTGAGCTTGTGACTTGCTCAGTGGTTCAAGTGCTCTGCATGGAAATAGCAATTGGGTAAAAGTCGCTTAGCTGTTCAAAACTTGAAGGGAGAAAGAACCTATATGGCGAATTCCATTGGGAGAACAGCAGCACTCAAAAGCACTCTGAGAGTGCTCTCTTCAGAGCTGGCGGGTTTCAGTGGTCTAACAGGAGCAAGAGCACTGTCATCCAGCTATAAAGCGAGAGCGCTTTTGCTGCTCTGAGAGCAGGCAGGAGCAGTATGTAGTGCTCTCGCCTGAAAAGCAGAGTAGGTGCCGTGCGACGAGAGTCACGTGACTTTTAAACGTCACATTCCCTGTATTTGTTTTAATTTCGCTTCAGCCAGTGAGCGTGGTGACAAGTGTAGCAACTATGTGTACACTGACATCACTGATGTTTGACGCTACGAAGTGTACACGGCTACGTTCGCTCTATGCGTTGTTGCACAAACATATTATGTAACTATGGCGAAGAAGGGACTGGTAGATTTGAGGCGTATTTCGCCGCTGTCCAGTAGAGAGTGCCGGGCCTTGGAATGTTTTGGTCACATGGTATATTTCTGCTCACTCGTCAACCTCTCACCTGCTCTCCAGAAGCCTGCCGCATTCCAGTGGCAGATCGAGTGGCCCTGCTCTCAGTGCTTTGGCTCTCAGTGCTCCTCACTGCACGACACCCCTACTTCCGCTCTCTAAAAAAAAAAAACTCCCGAATAGTTCAAGCCTCAGGCCACACAAGAGCAGTAAATGCGCCTTTTACCTTACATAGCTTGTCTTTTTTTTCAATGTTGTAGCACGTTGTATTTCTGCGGTACATGTTCTCAGCACAATTACATAGTGATGCGTTTATTTCTGCAAATCATATGTGACCCAAGTACACGCTTGTTGACTCTCGGTATGCCTGAAAGCCATGGATACTCTTCCTCCCGTCTGTGGCTGGCCTAGCTGAGCAGCAGTACAGTGCAGCCGCCCCCCGTGCAAGAGAAGTCATAAAGCGCACCTTTGGTGTTCTGGGCAGGACGTAGCCCATCCGTCCGGCATGGCATTGACATCAATAATAATGATGGTGAGTGTTTGTGGCAGCCGTAAGGGCCCATTAACATGAACTTGCTGATAATGAGTGTGTTTGTTGCTTACGATTCCTAATGAAGTCCGTTTTTTTAAGTGTACTTCGTTAGGAAAAATGGTTGCGAGCAACAAGCCCACTTATAATCCGCAAATGCTTGGTGTTTTCTAGTCTGCAAAATCGCTCCTGCACACTGTATGATGGGGTGGCTATGTGAGATAACTTTGAAGTTAAGAACATTAGCTGTTGTATTGTAGCATAGCGTAACATGAGTAGCATAGTGAACTCACTTTTGCTTGGCTTCTTGCACTTAGTTTAAAGTCTACAAAGAAGATACTTTATTGGCTTATGCCTCACTATTAGGCAGAAGTTTGTTGCCTTCAAAATGAACATCGTAGTTATGCATTTCTATCATAAAATAGTTTTTTCAGTCTTCATTATTTATGTTGCCATGACGAGACCTTTTTCTGCTTTTCTATTGTTTTTCCATGCTTGTCATTGGCTCCTATAAATACGACAGCTATAGTTCGCGCGTATTTATTAACTTTACACTCTTATACATAGGCACGGTTGTAACAATCATCTGTATTTTTCTATGTTCCAGCAGTATCATGGGATCAGGTGCCCCATGGTCATGTACAGTGTATCTCGAACAGAGCGCAGAAGACTAACCTGTAAAGAAAGACTACCAGTGACTTTGTCCTGCTGTTCAAAATGCACGTCAACAGAAAGAATACATTCTGATGGCTGGAGCAGTTTACATCGTATGGTGACAATCTGCACAGCTGGAGTTTAGTTTCTGAGCACTGCATCATTCAGCCGTTCCTTTGCGCCTTAGCATTTAAAATGAATTAAATTCTGGCAGTTAATGTACCAAATCATGACAGTAATGTAGAGCACACTGTAGTGGTAGTGTGCAAATTGATGTGAGCTACCTGAAATTTTTAACATGCACGTAAATCAAAGTGCCTGCGTGTCACTGCATTTCACTGCCATGGGAAACAGCAGCCATGGTCGACAACCAAAATCGTGTTTTCATGTTTGGTAGTGTAAAAATGAAAGCCATTGAAGCGGGTAATTTTTCACTTGATCGATATATTCCTCCAGGACACATTAGTATAGCAAGAATGATTTAATGTGTGTATATGCCGTGGAAAGTCCTTCTCCATGGATCATTTAGTTGGGCGAGGATCGTCACTATTCCTAGTATATCCAACACCAGGCTTTAGCACCTGTCGAATGTTATCCCGTTGCCTCTCAGTCCTCTTGAACAGTTGACCTCTCTCTTTGTACTGTGCAAGTTTTAACTTTTTTTAATACTTTGTTTTCTGCCATAGGTTTCTCCATAATGTAATTGTATACTCTGCAAACAGTTTATCATGTATGCAGCTTTGCTAATATTACTGCTGAAAGTACTCATTGCGTTTTGTGTGTAACTATACCATGCATTTACTTCTGTCTTTTGATGCATCCTGTACCATGGTTTGGCCATAGGAGGGCTGCTGGTGTGCTCTAGTCTTGAAGCTGGTGACTTCCAACAAATTTGACGCTGGAAGTAACGATGTGCTTATTCCATGACTACTATATTCAGATAAGCTGTCAAAGCTCTATGTAAATATATTCAGCATTCTGTAAACTGTGAAAGGTAAATGTTCTTAAATTTTTTTTATTGAGGTCCTTGTTTTAATGTGAAGCATCTTATGGCCCAAGCTTAATCCGGTGGTGGTGGTGTGCCGCGTGGCCACCCTTACTGCGCATGCTCAAACCTTTTCAAAAAAAATAAAAATAAAAACCTCCTCTCCCCTTTCTCTCCTCTAGGCATCCCTCGTCGCGGCAAGCACACCCTCACTGCGCATGCGCCTTTCCCTCCTCTCTTCCCTCCTACGCTCCCCCCCTCTCTCGCCTCGCGACGCCGGCGCAGGCGAGTTTCTTGGTTGAAAAAACCGACTGCTCGCGCTGCACAACCGTTCACTGGCCACCCCTTATATATGGCACTGGATCTTGACCTGCAAGGTGGTGCCGGTGGGAGATTTCTCCTGTGCGTTGTTGAACAATAAAAATTCGCAGCGTGCGCGTTAACTAAAAGCGGACTACTGTATGAGAGCTCTGCAGCTGTGCAAACTTTCAAAACGTTGTGACAGACAGACAGACACAGAACTTTATTGCGGTCCTGAGAAACGTTACTCTCACCGCCGCATCATGGGCTCTCTGGACAGCCCGTAGTTGTGGAAGTAGCTCAGAGTGTTTTCAGGAAAAACAGTGGGTCTTGATATGTCAACAGCAGCATTGTTTGCATGCACCGAGGAGCTTAGTAGCAGTGAATTGTTTTAATTATGTATTGTCCAGAATTTGTCTGAGCTGTGCCAATTTTTCCGTCCATGTCACCTAACATTGCTTGTTATTGTGTTGAGAATGAGCCAAACTATGTAAATAAACTTTGTGTCATCTTGCAGACATGCCCCATATTGTGATGCACTGCCCTCTTCTAGCATGGCATTGTGAGGGGCTCTCTTAAATTTCGTCGTGGGCTGTCACCCATGAAGATGTATAAAAATTGCATGTGAGTGGGAAGCAACAAAAACTATGCATCAAGCTGTTTAAAGATGGTTCGAGAAATGCCGAGTTGGCATTTCTCGAGTGGTGTATTCAAAACTGAGTGTATCAGCATTGTTCTGTTATAGCAGTTCATCCTATTAACTACACCTAAATTTGTGTGTGTGTGTGTGTGTGTGTACGTGTGTGTTTGTGTGTGCGTGTGCGTGCGTGCGAGTGAATGAAGACTTTCTGTCCCATTTTTATTTCTCATGTATGTTTCATACTGCGCAAAAATGAATGGAACCTTACACAAAATGTGTGCATTCACAGAAGGTGTTTCATTTTACAACGAACAGTCATAAGCAAGGAGTTTGGAAATATGGAACAAACCAGCAAAAATAAGTTTATAGCACAGCTCCTCAGTATAACATTGCTTCTACACATTGTGTTTGTCGAATATGTGGATTTCAAGTATTCAATTTCAACCAGCATAACCAAGCATTTCGCCCATGGCTGTACATATACTTGTATATATGTGCGTGGTATTTTTGCCATATTGTCATACGTGTTGACAATTACTATTAAGGGCACAAACCTAGTCGAGCTGAATACGCGGATTTTTGTCTGTACACATGTAATCTGTACTGTAACTGCTGTCGATGAAAAATAAACTTGGATATAACATTTCCGTGTAGTCACCAAGAGAAGAGTGGCCGTCTATGACTCAAATGAACTTGCCGCAATATTTTTCCAGGCTGTTACGCTTGGGACAATCGGGAACCCTCAGCTCAGAACTCGATAGCCTGCTAGAGTCATTTATAAGCATTGACAGAGGCAGTACATGGAGGTGCGCAAACGACAGGGACCGAGAGAAAAGACAAACACACAGCTGTGTGTATTTTCTCTCTGCCCCTGCCGTTTTGCGCTGCTGCGTGTAATGAATCCCACCCAACTAGCACGAAAACGTGTTCCGACAAAGGCCGTCATCTTGGTCGCAAGCAGTTAGGTCACCGCGTGTCTCTAGATTTTCTTGAAAACATCGTGATGTCATGACTGGTGCTCAAATAGCCAGAAAGGTCACAAGTAATTGCCCAGGTATGATAATTGGGTTTCGGAATTACGCGCTCTTGCGATAGTGATGGTTTGAAGAAAAAAAAAACTTATGATATCCATGCACGCCACAGCGCTTTCTGGTCTAAAGGGGAGTCAAAGAGAGCGGAAAGGGCACCTTCTCAAGATAAGAGTGCCCGCAACACATAACTACAGGCCGTGCAACCTGCTGTTTTATAAAAAAAATTTTAAAAAAAAATCGGTGGGTTTTTGGCGACACTGCGAATCGAACTCAGTGCCTCCAGCATTGTAGTCGGTCGCTGTAACCATTTGACGCTTAATATCACAGCGCCTAATATGATAGTTGGCCACTGTAGTACTTACGTCATTGTTAATATATGTCCTTTCCCTTGAAATACGCCTAACGCAAAACGTCCGGCAAAACTCGATAAAAAAAAGGAAAAAAAGCTCGGAATTCCTAATGGATTCACCTTAGGCGACTCGAAAGCGAAATCCATCGAGTGTAAAGACATGACTGTGTATTTCACATTGACGTGCGATATTGGCTAATCAACTATCGCTAATTAACTGTCACTAATGTAACTTTCATTCAATCAATACTCGGTTTGTTTCGATTATCGTCGTTTAAATAAACTTTCATTAATCAGCTCACTACTTAGTTTCCTTCTGTTCTCATATACAAGCACGGTCATATTTTCGCTCACTTTTGTGTAGCTTTCGCTCCCATACACTTTAGTAAGTAACGCGAACAAATCTTCTTTTATGCTCTCCAAGCAACCGGTGCCGTTCCGTGGAAGTTTACCGTGACGTCTGCTGCGCCAGCGGATCCTCTTCCTAATGTTTTTAAATGCGAAGCATTTCTTAGCGAACTTCGGCGACTTTGAGCGTATGCGTATCTCTCTATCTAGCTATCTATCTAGCCGCCTACGACTTTGTGCTCTCCTGGCAGTATCGTCAATGGGATTTATACCAAAATTGGTATGGCATAACATGACTGTATGACGAACATAAATGGCTGGTCATATCATGAAAATCATGACTAACTTGTCATGAAAAGTATGATTTAAATGCCACGCTCATGGCGCACTCGCGGCCATTTCGTTAGCTTGATATACACCAAATTTGGGACTGAGTGACGTAACTGTGTGACGAACATAAATGACATGTGGTAATATGCAAATAATGACGTGCATGTTATGAACATGATTTACATGCCACGCTCATGGCGCGCTCGCGGCCGTTGCGTTAGTTGATATACACCAAATTTGAGATTGAGTGACGTTACTATATGACGAACATAAATGACAAGTGGCAATATGGAAATCATGACTTGTCATGTGCGACATGACTGTATGCCACGCTCATGGCACGCTCGCGGCCGTTTCGTTAGCTTGATATACACCAAATTTGGTATTGTGTGACATGACTGTATAACGAACATAGGTGGCAGGTGGTAACATGAAAATCTTGGCATGCATGTCATCTACAACGCCATTCACATGCCACGCTCATGGTGCGCTTACGTCGAGTTCGCTAGCTTGATATACACCAAAATTGATATAGCGAACATAAATTACAGGTCATAACATGTAAAACATGACATGCAAATTATGTAAAACAAGATTTGCTCCTTCTTGGGCTGCTTCGCATTACATCGATTCCCACAGTGCGTGGGATCTGCCGGCCTTTTCTCTATCGATTCGTTTTCACTCTTTCGAAAAGATGATGTGAGAGACGCGCAAACGCTGTCTTTCTTTTTCTTTTTTTTTCTCTTTGCTAAACACGCAGCTCGTGCGCCTCGAATCACGAAGCACGTGCATGTCACTTCAAGCCGAGACACGTTAACGCTGCTTGTTTTATTTGTTTGCTCACGCAAACGCTGCAATGATGAAGTTACCTGCAGCGCATTGTTTTCTGAAAAGTATAAGCACGTAGAAACCGCCCGAAGAAACTTTCTCGTTTTACGTGCTCACATATCCAAGCGCATCTTCTCGCATTCTAGCCCTATCAAAATGCTACGATGAATTGAACCTGCGACATTGTACAGTACGCTCATGATACCTTTCTCTTACTGCTGCTTCATATTACAGAACAGTTTCTACGTAGGCTCGAAAGCCGCTCCTATGTCTTTTACAAAGATATTTGTGGGAAATGCAACCTTTTACGTCTAGCTAAAAGAACACCCTAATGGCCACCACTTTACCGTGCTTGAACATGCCTCATGAGTTGAGTGTCATCGCATCTTCATGAATAAAACTAAACCAGTGCACGAAGGGGGAGACGTTTGGGTCACATCTTCAAACCTTCAATGAATCAATTTATGTTCGCTTTCATAGGTGCGGTGCGTCACCTCCAGTTGGCGAGATAGCGCAGAGATTCTTGCTTAACGCCACCGAGCAACAAGATTTTTTTTTTCATTTTAGCTACATATGGTCATTCGTCAAACGCGAGCGCTTGGCTTTGTGTAGGCACTGAAGTAAAGTGTGGGATTGGGCTAGTTGGTATTCTGAGCTGGTCCTCGTCTTTTCTATGTGAACCGTGTCTAATTTTTGCGCTGAGCAGTTTGTTTAGGCGCCGCGAACGCCTGCTGCAACGCGGCGGCGCGTGAGCGCTGTAGCAGACGCCCGGAACTGGAAGCTGAGATGCTGCGAAAAGACATGGGCTCTCATCGTGTACTCTCCATGCTAGATGCTTTGCGTGTTGCCTTGCTATCTCCGGCGCACACTTCTTTCTTTCCTTGTCGTTTCATCGGCTTTCGTGTTGCCTCCTTGCCCTCATAAGTCACGAGTAAGTTAAATTCGTACCATTGCTATCGTGCTCCCTCGAGATACGAGAATTCTTGGCTAAGAAATTGCGTAGGCAAGAAAAAGCTTTGTGAATTCGGCCCCTGTTTATCTTCTCATTCTCACCTGCCCTCTTTGTGCATTCTCACCTGGCACCATCCGTTTTTTATGAGCATCTGCGCATGCTTGTTTGACACGCCCCCTCACTGGACCATGTTTTTCGTCACATTCAATTATACCAGTTGGTAGTTTTGCGCTAGTTTCGTCCTGTACTGTTTTTTTTCGCCACGTGTCTGTGTTCACAAAGCGCTTTTTTTAAAATTAATCAACACCAACTATCCCACCTCATAGCTCTCCTAAAGTTCTAAGAATTCCATTTCATTCTTAAAGGAAAACCTTTTTTTTGTGCGCAACAAGTTTCAGGAAAAAAAATGAGATAGGACAGAGCGCACTGGATATCATCGCTTCATAGCGATATCAAAGGAGGAGCTGACACAGCTGTCTCCCCTTTTCGCAATAAAAATGCCTCAATGACTTCCATTTCAGTGGTCGACTTATCGTTCGATAAGAACTCTGTCTTTTCCAGATGTAACAAACAGCTCTTGCTATCGCACCTCTTGCAATGCAGGGCGAGAATGCTGCACGTTCCAGTGCGAAAAGATCGATTGTGCTCCTGTGCACGCTCAATGAAACATCGGCCGGTTTGGAGGCGCCGGTTTGGCCTATGTAAGACCGACGTCACGAAAGGGGTATCTCGTAAATGACGTTGGAATCGCAACTAGTGAATTTCATCTGATGGTTCTTGCATGACGTGTCTTGTTTTGTTCTTATCACAAGTGGGCACACTTTTTGAAATTTGCAAGGCGCGGAGAAGACGACGTAAATTCCATACCGCTGTGCAGCCTTCTTAACATTGTGGGACAGACAATGCAAATAAGGCATGACAAAAAGTGGATTTTGGTCCAAACGTTTGTCTTGCTTATCTGAGGATTTTAGCTTTTGAAGCAGGCTTTCGGATTTGCTGCGCATGAAGTGTTGCGGATAGTCACCAGAGAGCAGATGCTCGACCTGTCGTGAAACTTGATGATGCATGGGTACAAGATTTTTGTAAGGCAGAAAGGGAGGTTGGCATGATACCACGTTTCACCAGCTTAGAATGAACACTTGTGTTAGGTAGCAGGCTTTTGTTGGAACTTTGATTATAATTGAAACCAACGTGGCCATCGGTGAACTGTAATTTAATGTCTAGGAATGGATATGGTTGTCCTTTGCAGTGGCGTAAATGCAAAAAGACCACAAAGGGGGGGACACACATATTGCAAAGGCGGCCATTTTGTTTATATATATATGCTTTATTTTTAATCATATAAAATTAAAATTATGCATTAACATTAATAATAGTAATAATAATAATAATAATAATAATAATAAAACAAGCTTGAGCATCGGTGCCTGGTCAGAAAAAACAGCACTTGATCGAATATCCAATAGTAAGCGACATCGCATGGCGAAGTTAGTTTCTAATAGCAACTCGTAGGCAGGCGCTAGCATTTTGCAGCTGCGTCATTGGGGTTAAATTAAGCGATAAAAATTGTACCACTTTTTGTGCTTACGCATAAAGGTATTCCCCATCGTGTGCACCGGCTAGAAATACTTAGTTTATGTTCTATGAAAGTGCTTCATATTTCAGAGTTGGTTTTACGGAGAGTGCGTTGTCCTTGAGTGTCAAGAAATTCAAATATGACATGGGGTGACATTCAAATATGACATTCAAATATGACTTGCATGGGGTGTCCCCCCCCCCCCCCCAGCCTGAACACAGGGGGGGTCAGGACCCCCCTGACCCCCTATGATTTACGCCACTAGTCCTTTGTTAATTCATCCGTAAAAGTCAAACCTTTCCCCTCAGAGGAGAAGGTGCTAAGCATGTTAGAGACAACACTGTCAATGTCATTGCTAAAATGGTTCAGCACTGTTGAAATTTGGGTTGTTAGTACATACTGAAGACCAGAAAAATAGCGAGAAAAACTTCTGCAAAAAATTAGATTGCGCATGACGCTAAACATTCCCATGGTTGGCAGCTAACCGACCTGCCCAGCCCCCCCTCCCGTCCCGCCAAAGTACGCCAGAAAGGGAAATAGCGACGCTGTAAAAAGCTCGTTTTTAGGCTAAACATTGACATCGATATAAGATCTGGATAGTCAATCAAAGAGTCAATAGCGAGTTTCAGTGCTACGTACGTGGCGTTCATAACAGACACTTTTAGTTGGGCGTACGCAACAAGCCTACGTACGCAGCATGATGCGTTACGTACGCTGCAAGCGAAGCGCTCAACAACACTTTTAGTTTACCGTATCGACCGTACAGGGATGCGTTTCGTTCAACTAGACGTATCATATGTGAAATGAAACAGCTTTCGAGTGCTTCTCAGCGCCATCCTGTGGTAGCGGCCGTTATAACGGCCACTGGCATCCAAGACAAGCTGAATCGTTCGATCCACGTTCTTACGTTCTGTGCCATCTTGCAATGTGGCTGTAATTTCATCAGAGATCTCGCGAGAGTGTCACGTAGCTAGCGCTACGTCTCGTTACGTTTGCGTGCGCCGGATTTTTTCGGGCGTACGCACGCATCTGTGGAATAGATACGTTACGTACTGCGCGTGCGCACTTGTCTCCCGTAGTCATGATGCGTACGTAGGCTCGTTACGTACGCCCAACTAGAAGTGTCTAATGGCGTTGCGTACGTAAGAAGGCTGCGTTTCGTATAGTGCGCATGAGCAGAACTTGTGCGCACGCGCTCTATGCGAAACGCAACGTTCTTACGTACGCAACGCCTTTACAGACGCTACGTGCGCATTACTAAAACTGGCTAATATGGGTCCTAACGGTGGCGTCACAGCCAGTACGTCAGCCAGGATAAAACCCACGCCATGGGTACAATGTTGCTTGTATGAAAAAGTGCTTTAATGGGTGGACCATGCTTATGAGTGATCTTGATCGATTGACTTAATTAACCACCAGGAAAGTAAATTCAATCCATTTGCCGAGATTATCAAGTGCGCCAAGTGGACCGGCAACTGCCTCGCAAGAAACAGAGCCGTAAGTAAAGACATATGACCTTTCATTGTCGTTAGAACGTAAGACAGTACAAGCTCTACCGAACTTCGTCGTAAGGCTAAAACAAGGGTGCTTGAACTGATTTCTTACCGCTTTGCCGGAATTACTAGAAGTCAGAATGCCCCTAATGATTTTCTGATCTTGCTGAGCCCTTAAAATTCGTTATTCGGCAATATTATTGCAATTGTTGGGTACAAACAGTTGAACGCAGGAAAGCGAGAACTCTACTAGCTGAATAAAGCGTTCTCTGCAAATGAATGCCAGCTGTTACGGCGACGCATGTATAAGTGCAACAAATATGCTTCAAAATGTCTGAGGCTTTCTCATTTTTCAAACATAAAGGGATGTTTGAAGGCAAGCGTGAAATAATGGAACTCATTATTGCCTGTTGAATGAAGCTGCTTTCCTAAAAGAAAGATCGCGTGATGTTTTCGGGCCTCAATTATGGCACGCACAGTTGCATTGCAGCCCTGAAAATTTACAGCGCCTAGAACACTCAGGTTTAGCGAAAGTAAACTTGAGGCAGCTTGATTTAAGTATTTATGTTATGTATTATTTTAATATTTATTGGTGTAGTTATAAACCAACGGTACACTCTTAGTCAAATCCTGGCTAGAATACACACCTGCAGGCAGGAAATCCGGTCAAATTATGGCCGCATCTAGTCAGTTTATTACGCGGCTCCGTAGCCGTGTCCCAGAGGAAGCGGCCCGATTCTAAGTGGCCTTCAGAATAGCCGTGGCGACGGTTAGACGGGATTTTAAGTCAAAATTTTCCTGGCTAGGTACGGCCTGCGGTTACGCGTGACGGTCCTGAAGGCGGTCTGTCTGTAGGCGGCCCTGATGCGGTTGCGACAGAGCCACATATACCCTTCGGGAGAGTTTGGCGATTCTTTCATCTCGCCGCTCTCCGCACGCCGCCTCAGCGCGGCCCACTTTTCGTGACATTCAACCACGGCCGGTCTGGAGGCGCGCAGGGAGCGAGCGCGCGCCTCTAGTCCGGCCGTGGTTCAACCAATCTCCCTGGCGGCCGCGGCGAAGCTGCGTGGAGCGGCGGATGCCAGCCACCATCCCCTCGGAGCAGCGCGCGTGGGGCTTGCATATTTATCCGGGGATTTTGCGTGAACTGGTTGCGTGAATTGATTGTTGTTGCGTGCTTGTTTCCTGAAATCATAGCTCCGAAGGAGTTCGATCGCTTAGGCTTCAAAAAAAAATTATACCATCTCCCGCTAAAGGGAACCATGTGTAGATGTGAAGCAGCGGGCGCTAACGCTTACACTGGCGGCGGCGTTGACGCTGGCACTCATCGCAGCGTTGCGCAGGAGAGAAAACTGGGGAGGCGCAAAGCAGGCAGTGATGGAGCAGTGTTTCCTACTGGAACATGCCAATCGCTGCTAATGGGCAATGAGAGACAGAAGACTCCGACTAGACACAGAGACCCGCACTCCGCTTTTAGTTAACGCGCACGCTGCGAATTTTTATTGTTCAACAACGAACAGGAGAAATCTCCCACCGGCACCACCTTGGAGGTCAAGATCCATTGCCATATATACGGGGTGGCCAGTGAACGGTTGTGCAGCGCGAGCAGTCGGTTTTTTCAACCAAGAAACTCGCTAGCAGACGCTGCCTGCGTCGGCGTCGCGAGGCGAGAGAGGGGGGAGCGTAGGAGAGGAGAGAGAGGGGGGTGACACGCATGCGCAGTGGGAGTGTGAACGCCGTGGGCAGGGATGCGTAGAGGAGAGAGGGGGGGAGCGTAGGCGAGGAGAGAGAGGCGGGACGCGCATGCGCAGTGGGAGTGTAGACGCCACGGGCAGGGATGCCTAGAGGAGAGAGGGGGGGATTGTAAGAGGGGAGAGAGGAGGGGAGGCGCATGCGCAGTGAGGGTGTGGTTGCCGCGGGGAGGGATGCCTGGAGGAGAGAGAGGGGGGAGAGGAGGTTTTTTATTATTTTTTTTAAAGGGTTTGCGCATGCGCAGTAAGGGTGGGCACGCGGCACACCACCACCACCGGATTAAGGTTCGCCATAAGATGCTTCACATCTAAATGGAGAAGCGGCGGCTCTTTGGATTCAAAACATCCTTGTGCGTCTGTGTGCTCACGCGGCGTGTGTGCGTGCGTGTGCGCTCGCGCGACGTGTGCGCGTGTGTGTGCACTCACGCGGCGTGTGTGTGCGCGCTCGCACGCACAGACGCGCGCACACACGCCGCGTGAGTGCACACACGCGTGCGCGTGCACACTCACACGCACGCACACGCCGCGCGAGCGCACATGCGCCCACACGTGCGTGTGCTCGCGAGGCGTGTGCGTGCGTCTGTGCGTGCGAGCGCGCACATACAGACACACGTGCACATACGGACGCACACATGCATGCACACACAGACGCATGCGCGTCCACACTCAGTCACACGCGCAAGCGCGCTCACACACACAAGCACACACACACGCGCATGAACACACACTATTGCCTTGCAAACGCTATATATAGCTTGCTTCCGCTTCTCGGCGGAGACCTACACTATGCCTCAAGGAAGGTCAAAGTGCAACGCCCGCGGGCTCCTGTCTTAAATTGCATCTACCTCACTCTCAACGCTGCTTTTTCGCTCACAACTAAAGGTGCCGACGGTGACACCGACGTAGACACCGAAATGTCTGCGAAACGAGCTCTTTAATCACGTTAAAAAGCGTCGCACGTTCCACTCAGAACGTAGTCGGCTGGGAGTCCGCGTACACAGCTTAAGGAGTAAGTATTTCTATTATTTGAATTTTATCGCACATCGAATCCTGTCCATACTCTTCATTAAAGTGGATTTACAGCGTTCCTGCACTATCTCGACTTTACAATTTGTTTAGTGGCGCTACAGTTTACGCACGAACAGCGCGTAAGCATGCTACGCTGCTGCAGCCGTCGCGCAGAAAGCGTAAATATGGCGGACGGCGCCGAAGCGGAGGCGTGGCGGTGACGTGGCCGGCGTCATCGCCGTGCCGCGACGTCACTGCCCCGCCCATTCGCCAGACACTCTGCATGTACGGCTCTGGGTTGCGAGAGAGAGAAAAGACTTTATTCCACAGAATGGGCCGGCAGTTTGATCTTGGTGGCTTCAGGTGGCGGCTCTGAGTCCCTGGACTCGGGCGGCATCCTCGGCCTGCCGGACGGCCCAGAGGTGGTCGTTCAGCTCCGAGCTTGGGAGGGCCGCCTCCCAGCGGCGGCGACGCCGACGAAGAAGGCCCCCGTGGTTCCCGCAGCCGGGGTGCGGTGGGAACGAGTGAGCTCGAGGCTTCCTGTGGTCTGTCATTGACGGCCGTTATAGGCGCACCGCGAACGGCGGCGTTTTCACGACAGTTGTCGCCGGCACATTCCCAGAGCATGTGACTCAGCGTGGCTCTGTAGCTGCACGCTTTACACATATCGGTGGGATAGAGGTTCGGGTAGCAGCGGCGTAAGATGGCTGGGCAAGGGTATGAGTAGGTTTGGAGCAAGCGAAAGCTTACAGCATCGCTTCTGTGTAATCTATCGTGCGGTGGCGGGAATTTACGCCGTTCTAGCCTATAGTGTTGGGTAATTTCTCGGAACGTTGTGAGAAGAAAAATTATTTTTGACGCTGTCAACCATTTTCTCGCCAGTTTGGCGGGTGTAATTATCACTACGGGTAATTAGGAGATGAAATACCGGCAGATCCTACGCACTGTGGGACTCGATGTAATGCGAAGCAGTCAGCAAGGAGCAAATGATGTTGTACATAATATGCGTATCATGATTTACATGTTAGGACCTGTCATTTATGTTCGTCATACAGTCACGTCGCGCAATACCAATGTTGGTTTGAAAAACTTTGATGAAGCGCGAAACGAAACACGGACATGAGAAGGCACATATGGACACCACGCAGCGCTACTAGCAACAACATGTTTATTTTCAAAATCAGACTGCTTTTAAACCCTAATCGCCAGGCAGACAGTTCAACACGTGAGATCACTTACGTCTATGCGCGACAAGTCACTATCAAAAAACAGATACTACCGTGTATCACCGCTTACGCAGGAAACCCAACTCCTTGTTTGACAATGCTATTGAAGGCATACTAATGCACATATCACCGAGTGCATCGATAAGCTCGGCTTCCATGATTACACCCGTGGTTTCATCCTTATGTCGACCAACAATGACAGTGTTCTCGAACAAAGGCCGACAACCACATGCATGAACGTGAAGAGCTAGAAATCCATCAGGCGGAAGTTTATTCGACTTGTAATTGTGCTCTCTAAGCCGCTCATTCACACACCTACTGGTTTGGCCGACATATTGTTTCCCACACGAGAACGGAATACGATAAATAACAAACATCTGGCAGTCAACAAATTTGTTTCGATGCCTTTTTGTGCACAACACATGTTCCCTTCGAGATGGATTTGTCATAGCACAGAATTTCCCGAGTTTGTCAGGCACTGAAAATACCACCCTAATATTGTCGCGAATCGCCACCTTCTTGAGATTATGTGACAGCTGATGAACATATGGAATTACGGCCGTGCATCTCGTTTCTGCCGTTAAATGGTCATGCGCGTTTTGCTGGCTTGCCGATCCGCGAATTCTTTTCAACTCTTTTTCTGCAACAGACACTAAAACATCATCCGGATAACCAGATTCTTGCAATCGTGAGATCTGATTATGGAAGCTTTGCTTCGTTAGATGGGTACATGACTTGTTCAATGCATTGCTGAGGCACGTCGTCGCGATAGCTCTCTTGGTTAGTTTGGAATGATTTGAATGAAATGGCAGTAACGCTTTTTGAGCACGTGGCTCATAGCACCAGCATAGCCGGTTGTCAGAACACACAAGTCCTAAATCTAAAAACCGGATACGTCCGTCACTCGGTAACTCAACTGTCACTTCAAGGGGCTTAAGACCATTCCGAAACACATTCAACACATCGGTACTCTCCCTTTCGAAACTTTCCCACGAGCTGTCAATAAAAATAATAAAATCATCAACGTACCGAAAAACCTTTTTTGCTTTTGTCCCTTCGAGACGGTATGCCACGGTTCTGTCAAGTTCCGCAAGAAAAAGATTACTTAAGACAGGTGCTATACATGAGCCGATGCAGATACCCTTTTTTTTGCAAAAGAATATGATTGTTCCATTTGATGAACGTCGATGTGAGATAAAATTTCAACAACGTAATAAAACCATCGACAGACACACCCGACTCAGACGAAAACTTAACCACCCCAAATTCGTCAATGCTATTTTCAACACATTTTAGCAGTTGTGGATGGGGGAGGGAATAGTATAAGTCAGTTACATCAATAGAGAATGCTTTTAGCCCTTCATGTTCATGAGCTTCCATACAACCTAAAATATTATCGGAACTCTTGACTAAAAACGGGTCCCTAACCTCGAGAAGACTAAGTTTGTCCAACAGAAAAGTAGCGAGTTCCTTTTGCCAGGTGCCTGTTTCCGAGACAATGACTCGGAAAGGAGTGTCAACTTTGTGAGTTTTCGCACTAAAAAATACGTCCAAGCTATTCTTACTCTTTTGAATACTTTTAAGAGTTCCGACGACGTTCATGTTTTTGCACAACTGCATAGCCTTTGCCTTTACTTTGTTCAACAAAACATCTTCTTTTACATTGAACACCGCAGAAATTGCATCATTAGCTTTTTGCAAGAAACATGAACGCGAAAAAACCGCGAAGCCTCCTTCTTTATCTGCCTGCAGAACGCATAGCGAATTATCGTCCAGGTATGACAACACACGCTTTACAGGAAGACGTGAACAAGCGGGCTTACAACGTGATAAGGCGTCTACTCCTTCAGAAGTAAGTCTTTCTTCCTCACCCTCAGTAGCACGCCGCGACACCTGTCGAACGACTGTGAGGAGGTGTCCTCTGTCTTTGGACACCAAACTTCGGCCCCTAGTTCCATGACATCGTCAGGTAGCTGGAGGCCTTCAGGAACGTGAACTTTGCCCTTGGCTTTCCGGCGAACACTGGTCATTCGCTCCCGAAGAGAGCGCAGCTGTGGCAACCAGAGCACTTCGGTAACTTGCCCAGCCAGTTGCAGGTATCTTCTCAGCTGGAATCCGGCGACAGACGACTCAAAAGAATTGTGAAGCTGTACGCCAAGATGGATTCTGTGCAGGCGAATTTGGCGATACAATTCAGCACGTAAAATCTTAAGCACCCTTCGTGCATGGCCGACGGACGGTGAAAAACCCGCGAAAAGTGCAAGGACATCATCCGGAAGAATACCCGTGCGGATGCAGAAACTGAGTGAACGTGCTTTGCATGTTGCGTTGGCGATGAAGGCTACAGTCCAGCCTGGATCTTGAGGAACATATAGAAAGTTGCCCGTTGTACGAGAAATGTAGTCGACGAGAGTTGCAATGTGGGCTTGTTGGTGAATCATTTGAAAAACTTTGATGAAGCGCGAAACGAAACACGGACATGAGAAGGCACATATGGACACCACGCAGCGCTACTAGCAACAACCAATGTTGGTGTATATCAACCTAGCAAACTGCACGCAAGCGCCCCACGAGCGTGGCATGTAAATGGCGTTGTAGATGACATGCATGCGAAAATTTCCAAGTTACCACCTGTCACTTATGTTCGTCATACAGCCACGTCATGCAAAACCAAATTAGGCGTATATCAAGCTAGCGAAACGGCCGCGAGCACGCCATGAGCGTGGCATGCAAGTCATGTCACTCATGGCATGTCATGATTTCCATATCACCACTTGTCATTTATGTTCGTCATACAGTCACGTCAGGCAATACCAAATTTGGTGTATATCAAGCTAGCGACACGGCCACGAACGGTGCCGTGAGCGTGGCATGCAAGTCATGTCACTCATGACATATCATGATTTCCATATTTATGTTAGTCATACAGTCACGTCACGCAATACAAAATTTGATGTATATCAAGCTAGCGAAATCGCCGCGAGCGTGCCATGCAAGTCATGTCACTCATGAAATGCCATGATATCCGTATTACCACTTGTCATTTACGTTCGTCGTACGCAATACGAAATTTGGTGTATATCAAGCTAGCGAAACAGCCATGAGCGCGCCATGAGCGTGGCATGTAAATCATGTTGTACATGACATGCGCGCCATGATTTCCATATTACCACCTGTCATTTATGTTCCGTCATGCAGAAATGTCTCATCGTACCAATTTTTGGATATATCAAGTCAAGAATACGGCCGCAGGAGCACTACGGCCAATGGCGTGTAAATCATACTTTTCATGACAAGTTATTCGTGATTTTCATGATATGACCAGTCGTTCATGTTCGTCATATAGTCATGTTATGCCATACCATTTTTGGTGTAAATCCCATGAACGATATGGCCAGGAGAGCACAAAGTCGTAGGCGGCTAGATAGATAGATAGATACGCCGAAAGTCGCCGAAGTTCGCTAAGAAATGCTTCGCATTTAATAGTATCACAATCATCCACATCTGCGACAACAGCATGCAAATTACGCACAGCGCTGGAATCGAACTCGGGACCG
>JALIZH010017996.1:5000-40902 GCA_030522465.1 Rhipicephalus appendiculatus
CTACCGCTTCAAATTTTGACTTAGGTGTGGACAAGTTTACATATCCTTTCTTTTTTCTACCAAATATCCGCAATGTCCTTTATCATTCAATTCCCGAGCGCCTTTTATTTTACTCTAAATCATGTACTCTGTGGTCACTTCCACTAAATTAGCATTTTTGATAGAACGTGCTCGAGAGCTTTCACTCGAGAATATGGCTGTTGATTATAGTAGATTTTCCACGTCGCGATGAATATTCTTTTTCACGTCCAGAGAAACAAAGAATTTCCAATAATCAGGCGAAGTCATCCGAGCAGTACGCTCTGGCCTGCTGCTCTGCAAAGGAAAAATCAGAAAAATTGTGATGATGTATGATACTGGGGGCAGGAAAATTGACGCATTAACCAGTTTATGCAATTTATTTCTTAAAAGCTACTGTCCCATTCATAGTTCCAGGCTCGCACAGATCATCGTGCAGTCAGTTGAAGCTTGTATGTATGACAATTCTAACCTTAGCCAGCTTCCAAGTAACTGCAAGTATGGTCACAAATCGCTGGTTTGTAATAGTGTGAGGATGAAAAATTGCGTTGTCTATATCTAATATTCGAGTGGTACTTCACTGATTTATCAATGAACAAGGGCCGTCATGCGTGGCAGTAATACAATACAGCATGAGTTGCTGCTGAGCAATAGATTCATTACTGGACAAAAAAAACGTATGACATTAAAAGGATGGGGACGAACCATAAAACAAGGGCGCCCACTTCCAACTGTTTATAAACGGGAACGACGCTGATTAATGCACGCTGGCTACCAACGTAATCTCATTATAGATATAGTAACATCGGTGAGCTAACCAATTATCATGATTCAGTCATATAGCAGAGTCAAAAAACACGCACCGGATACTGCATTGAATTGCACTGCACAATGGTGCAGTCGGACGATTTGAGTAAACACTGAACATCAATGTCCCAAAGTCTAAAGACATACATTTGGAGCGCCTCCAAAAAGTAGTTAGCAAGTCTGTCAAGGTAGCAAGGAAGGCGAAACGCACAAGCCAGAGTACCCGCTTAGACTGACTGTCTTCTTGAAGGGCTCCTAGGAATACGAGCTCAGCAGTAATCTGCAACGATTCCCCAGCAAGCTAAACGCCCAGAACCCATTCTTGGTGCGCAGCTCGAACGGTCTAATAGAATATTTAGTTCAAGGCAAGGTGTCATCGGCAAGAAGTGTTTTCTCTTGTGATTGTGCAGGATTTTTTCATTCCTTACGGCGGAATGATATTCACCCGAATCCATGGAGGGTTCGGGTAAAGTTGACTTCCAGAACAATGCTGCAGTGAATACAGAGCAATTTTTAGAAACCTTACAATTTTATTTGTAGTACACTGCGTGGTGTCTCAACGGATCTTATTATGTTCAGAAAATTTGCCCTTGAATCGACTATTCTGTGGCCATGGTTCTGTGTGAGATATTTCTTTCATCCATTGACAACCACACTGGTGACGAAATTGGCAATAGTTCGGTTGTTAAGATTGATATATGCGTTGATGACTATCGTGCGTTTTACATATATACCCGTGACTAGCCTTGACGTTTGTGCTGCAGAATTATCTAACACCTATTTAACAAAATACGTTGGACGAGAAATCATTCGGGCATTGCCTCAGGACTGTTCCATTCAGATTTTGGATCCTAAACTTTCTATCACTGAGGACCATATAGACTCGAAGTGCCAGCTTAGGACTAAGAACAGCCTGCCAACGCTTTCAGAGCACACATCCTAAACTTATCAAGCGAGGAATAGCTATTACAAGTCTCAATTGGGTTTTAATGCAGTCATGCAAGTCACATATTTTTACGTGAATTGATGAGTTAATTAGCAGATTGAAAGACGCTAGACTTCGTCTTTCCGTTACCTCAGGCGTGTGCAAAAGTCTCTTGTAGAAGCTGAAACGTGGTAATAAAATGCAGCACAGGTACGGTAAGAACCAATTGTCTTGTCCGCGCTTTTGCCACTTGACGACCCTTTCCCTTGCTCCTTTGGTTCATTCTTCTTGGGTCCCTCTTACATTTTATAATACCACAATATGCCTGCTGAACGTCCCACTGTCTTCATCCTTGCTCCTTCATCGTCTTTTTTTTTCGCTGTTTGATGTTCACTGCAGTACAATGCCTTCCGATTACAGAAAGCTGAGCTACCTGGTACGTATTCATGTTAAAATACTGGGTGTGCAAACGGAAACACATAAGAGAAGTCAAGACACAACAAGCGCTGATGTTTATAGTATATCGACTTCTCTCTTGCGTCTGTCTTTGCACGCCCAGTCTTTTAACACGAGGACAAGGCTCTGTCCCAATCATCTCCAATTTGCTTTATCATGCTCTACTTTTTTGCCTTCGACCTTCTCATCGCGGTCACTCCATCTAACTCACTGATATCCTGGGATGTGTTTCCATTACCTTAGCATTCATCTCAGTGCTCTGTCTATGAAGCCCACCAAGGCCACTCGCTCTTGCTGAATGCCTGCTAGAATATTGCCTACCCTCGTTTGTTCCGGCACCCCCTCTACTACCTTACCGTAGTGTTACGCCTGCCATTCTCAGTTCCTCCCTTGCACCGCCAAAATATCCGGCGTATATGTTACGATCGCTCTGTCAATGCTAGAATCAGATATATCCCTTCTCGCATATTTCTCACATCTCACACTCGCGTCAGTGTTGGTGGAAGCTGATCATGCTCTAAAAAAAGAACTTAGAAACCTGTTTTGTGAGACACGAGGAGGCGAGAGCAAAGCAATGGCACATCCCGTTTTCCGTATGAAAACCGGCACATTACGTCATACGATTGAACCCCCCCCCGTGTCGGCCCAACACGTGATCAAAACGTGATAGCCTGCGGTAGGTTTTAGTACTCTCGGTGGTGTTCCGGTTTTTGAACATCCTCCGTGAGCCGGCCGGTCTGCGCCGAACAAGCACGCTTCCTACTAAAGGCTACCGGGCTCCATATCCCGAAGTCTCGCCGAATATCATTGCTTTCGTGATCTTGACGCAAAAGGTCACCGTGTTGGGCCGACACTGCTGGCTTCAAAACAGGTTGGCTTGGCCAAGGCTGGCTGCGGGACTTAATGCTCCCTCCTTTCTTTTTCTTTTCTCCATGCAATAGCAGCATCTATCGCCGTCAAGTTCTGGTAATCCATAAATAAGCAACTACTTAAGACAGTTAACGCTCTACCACCTTTGGCTTCCGGCTTTGTGTGTCGTGGTTGCCTAGCGCCAAGGAGAAATAACGACTGTCTCTATGAGACTTGAAGGTTGCTCGCGCTTCTCCATTACCGAGAGCAGCACGGGAAGGCATTTCCCACGTGGCAGCGGCTCGAAGTGCAGGCGCTATATTGCGTTGCGGCCGTGGCCACACGTCGAACACGTGGCAGATAGTTTCTCATGAAAAATGTGTATAGCGCAAACGAACCGAACCTCTTTCATAAGATTCTCGCCCAAATTGTTTTTTCCTGCTTGGTTATGAGAGATTCGCCTGTTGATATTGAGCATTTCGGTCGTGGTAAAAAATGTTTGACTCGTTGTGCTGCAATAGCAGCACTTTCATCTACCTAATATGTATTGTTTTAATAACAAAGGTGGCTCATATTGACTACACCGTAATGACAAAGTGAAAGATTAATTTGTTTACCTCTTTGGCTCAAACATATCCTGTAATCTGGCGGGCCAGAATCATACATCAATGAATGTATTGCATTTCCTGTTGCTCTATCAATCTTGTTACATTTCGAATGAAGAAATTGAACAGAGGCTTTCGACAAAGAAGCCTTTTGTACATTTATGCTTTCACAAAGTCGTTTGTTCAACAAAAATGAACTTGTGCCCCACTTTCTTTCTTGCTTTCATACGCACGATGTCTTGCTTTCATGAGCAATTTGAGTGAAGGAGACCGAAATAAACATTGCGTATTCGAAGCCCTCCCTACCAACAATAAATATCCCCATCGAATGACCTTGCGGTCTCTCTGTTTGTTTAAAAAACATGGTTGATCCCTCCGTCATAGGAATCGGTATAACACGAAAGTGAAACGTGTCCTTACAGAAGTAGTCGAATGTTTACTGCACATTGATATAAGAGAGCTTGCACAATGTCTATTGGTGTTTTGACAGTTAAAGCACCCTTTAACATGGATGCACCCACGTTGACGCTCGATAGTACATCTGTCTCTCGACGACTAACGTCCATGATGAATGATTAAACAAACCATTGTGGTCATAAATGTTTGTGGTAGCTGTACGGTGAGAGCGGAGTCATTGAAAGCGGTGTGACAGCCAGAAGAGCGTCACTGATTGGGCGCCGAACTTGGGCCTAAGGTCGCCTACTCGTGGAATGTTAGAGTTATTGAACAAGCGCTGCCCGACCGTTGGCCGGCTGCGATTTTTCACGGGGCGAGGTAGGAACATTGGCTAGGGACGCGGAGTTACGGCCATGCGACGCACTCACGCGTCCCAGGCTGTTTTTCGTATGGACGGATGCTGTGAGTGTGGATGCTAGGGGTAAGGTCACTACCTAGCAGTGTGTAAATGCGTCGGCAAAATTGCACGTTTACTATTCGAAACACGCCGAATGTGACGGACGTGTAGAAACAACGTTTTCAAGGAACTAATCGTGCATTTCACGGTCATAATGCATTACTTGTCTTTAGCAAGAGCACTATGAGAGGACAGTGGTAGATATAAAGGCTTGTTTTTAAAGCCTACAAAGTATGTGACCATGGCGCAGTGGATAGCGTGCCCGGCATCTCTTGTCGCGGACCAAGAGGTCGTAGGTTCGACTCCCAATTGACGGAACGTTTTTGTTTGCCTTCTGATCATGTGTTTTTTTTTTCGACGTCATTTCCGTGACGGAAATACATCACTCAAATCTTGGTGGACCCCGGCAAAAAACACTTTTGTGTTAAAAAATGTTTTCACTGATTCTCTCACTCATCGCACCAATGCAAGGCAAAAGTGAAGTAATGTCATATCACAGTTTACGATAACATTTCTAGTTTAGTTGGTACAGTACATCCAAGTGTAGTGATTTTAAATGCGAAGCATTTCTTAGCGAACTTCGGCGACTTTGAGCGTATCTATCTATCTATCTATCTATCTATCTATCTATCTATCTATCTATCTATCTATCTATCTATCTATCTATCTATCTATCTATCTATCTATCTATCTATCTAGCTATCTAGCCGCCTACGACTTTGTGCTCTCCCGGCCGTATCGTTAATGGTATTTATACCAAATTTGGTATGGCATAACATGACTCTATTGCGAACGTAAATGACTGGTCGTATCATGAAAATCATGAATAACTTGTCATGAAAAGTATGATTTACATGCCACGCTCATGGTGCGCTCACGGGCGTTTCGTTAGTTGATATACACCAAATTTGGGACTGAGTGACGTGACTGCATGACGAACATAAATGACAGGTGGTAATATGCAAATAATGACTTGTCATGTGCGACATGACTTGCATGCCACGCTCATGGCGCGCTCGCGGCCGTTTCGTTAGCTTGATGTACACCAAACTTGGTATTGGGTGACGTGACTGTATGACGAACATAAATTACAAGTGGTAATATGAAAATCATGACTTGTCATGTGCGACATGACTTGCATGCAACGCTCATGGCGTGCTCGCGGCCGTTTCGTTAGCTTGATATACACCAAATTTGGCATTGAGTGACATGACTGTATAACGAACATAAGTGCCAGGTGGTAACATAAAAATCTTGGCATGCGTGTCATCTACAACGCCATTTACATGCCACGCTCATGGTGCGCTTGCGTCCAGTTCGCTAGCTTGATATACACCAAAATTAATACTGCGTGACGTGACTGTATGACGAACATAAATGACAAGGTCCTAACATGTCCAACATGACATGCAAATTATGTAAAGCAGGATTTGCTCCTTCCTGGCTGCTTCGCATTACATCGATTCCTACAGTGCGTGGGATCTGCCAGCTTTTTGTAGAGTAGTTTCGCCTTTAGATACATTGCCGCCAAATGTTAAAGAGCGAACACCACGGCCTGCTGACGCGAAGGTCGAAGGTTCGATTCCGGCCGCGGCGGTCGCATTTAGATGGAGGCGAAATGGTAGAGGCCCGTGTTCTGTGCGACGTCAGTGCACGTTAAAGAACACCATATGGTCGAACTTTCCGGAGCCTTCCACTACGGCGTCTCTCATAATCATATCGCGGGACGTCAAAGCCCAGATGTTATTATTGTTCTTCTTCTTCTTCTTCTTATTATTATTATTATTATTATTATTATTATTAACACTATGGCCAGACTATACTGCATCTCAGAAGTACCTTGCAGCACTGTGGAAGCTGCAGGGCTTGTTAGCCAATAGGAAAGGCGAAAGCCCCCCTCAAGAAGTGTTCATCCACGTCGCGTCGTCTGCTCGTCGTCTCTCTGGTGTCGGCTCGCCTACCTTGTCGATACTTACTCCCTCCAATTAGTACAAAACGCAAAAACCTCTGCGGGAACGCCACCTCGTTGTTTCTTTATCTTCAGAAACCCGCTTGTGCAAAGCGTGTTCGCTGGCGTTTGTGAGGAACGCGGTTTTCTCTGCCGGCGTTTTCACCGAGTTATTTTTTGACAGCACGGTCGACGCACCTTCATCAGCAATCGCGTACCTTATTCTTTGGTGGAACAGCAAATTATTGGCACAGAAAACAATATAAACATTCAAAGTGTTTCGCATCGTCAAAGCATCACCGACGCTAATATTGTGGCGACATCTGCTGCAAACATAAAATCACTTTTAGGGTTCGCTACCGCCTCGGTAGTCCTATCAGCATCAAAACAAACGAGCGATGTCAATAATAGCGAAAGAAGATACCTGATTATTTGTTTTCAGCGTTAGATTAGACTAAGCTATGACAGATAATGCCACTTATTTCTGGCTGTCCGGGCAGGGAGCCAGTAAAAAGCACTAATTCGGATGGAAGCGGGTGGTGTGGGGTGTATGGGGGGCTGCCAATTTGCTGTACGTCATCGCGGTTAGGGAGGTTATTACGGATACCAGCCGGTGATCTCTGCACTATTTCAGAAATTTCGAAGTGCATGCCTGAAGTGCCTAACGTGCCACGTATCCCTGTAACGCGTCATGCAAGAAGCACAGCTAAAGACCTTGCATCTCGTTGATAATGAGAGATAAGCCCGGAACTATATTATGTGCTGCGCAAGGACACTGCCTGTGTACTCCTCGTAGCTACGGCAGTGATGTAAGGTATTTGTTAGATGGAGTAAAGAGGAAAACACTACGTGCGTCGTGTCTCCCCTGTAACCCCTCCGCGATTTTTCTCGGGGCGAGTGTAAGAGGCGAACACGGTGCTATATCCAGGCGGGGCAGACGTCCGTCGAAAAGCTGCTTTTGGCATGGATGGGTCCTATGAGAGAGGTCGATGCTTTGGGCTAAGGTCGCCACCTCGCGGTGTGTTAAGGCGTTGAAAAACATTGCACTTTATTGGAAACGCGGCGCATGAGGCGGATGCGCAGGGGCAGTGCATTAAAACAGCTACTCGCGGAGGCCACGATCATGATGGACTACTTCCCTTAAACGCTCGCAGAGGGTGACACCACCCCGACGACGAAGCGCACCGTGAGAGGAGAGTGTGAGATATAAAAAAGTTCGTTTGTAAATCCTCCAGAGTGTGTGATCGTGGTGCAGCGAATGGCGTCCTCGGCATTCGTTGTCGCAGACCATGAGGTCGTCGGTTCGACTCCCGTTGATGGTACTTTTCGTCTTTGGCATGTGAGCGTGTACATTTTTTCTACGTGAGTTCCGTGGCGGAAGTACGCCACTGAAGTCTTTATGAACCCTGGCATAAAACACTTTCGTTTTAAAACAACCCGATCTCCGTTGCGAATTTTCCCATTAAGCCGTGTAAAAAATAAAGCGAAAGATAAATATTCTTTGAACGTAGAAAAACAGGTCCCAGGTGGGACAATTCATATGACGTTATACTTCCAAGTTAAATAAAAGCAGTTCAAAAACAAGTTTCCGAGCCATGATAATTGACGTGCTGCCATGGTAAAGTCTGAAATGCTATTAACTGACGATAAAAGAACATGAACGTAATTTTCATCAATGCGATAAGTGAGGGGGTGACGAGAGGTGGACCCGACTGGCTTTACACACAAGCGTTCATGGCAAGATGTCTTCTGCAGGAACAACCTTTTTAGCTCGGGCGGAGAAAGGGACAACAACGAATCGAAATCCTAAAGAAAAAAAGACAGGCTTAAACGGCTTTTTGGCTACGTAGCTTCCAGTGACGGCGAGAAAGTTCCGTGGAATCCAATTACTTTCAAACATTCGCCTACCATCTCCACCATCGCTTCGCCCAAATTCCATTACAAAGGTGGTAAGAGGCTTTTCATACGAATGAAAAGTTTCGCAAGCCGCAAAACAAACTGGCCCCACAAAAAGACACAACATAATCAGAAACTTTCTGGAGAACGGCAGTTGTTAACTTGCCGTAAAAGAATGGTGGCAGTACTTTTATAATGAGCGTCTTTGCAAAGAAACAGTGAGGGCAACGCACGTGTTGATTGCAGTTTTCTATGCTTATCAAGATGAATTCTTCGTTGACGTATTCCTCATAATCGGTCCAACACATATCTTTTTTTTAAATGCGAAGCATTTCTTAGCGAACATCGGCGACTTTGAGCGTATCTATCTATCTATCTATCTATCTATCTATCTATCTATCTATCTATCTATCTATCTATCTATCTATCTATCTATCTATCTATCTATCTATCTATCTATCTATCTATCTATCTATCTATCTATCTATCTATCTATCTAGCCGCCTACGACTTTCTGCTCTCCTGGCCGTATCGTTAATGGGATTTGTACCAAATTTGGTATGGCATAACATGACTGTATGACGAACATGATTGCCTGGTCATATCATGAAAATCATGACTAACTTGTCATGAAAAGTATGATTTACATGCCACGCTCATGGCACGCTCGCGGCCGTTTCGTTAGCTTGATATACACCAAATTTGGGATTGAGTGACATGACTGTATGACGAACATAAATGACAAGTGGTAATATGAAAATCATGACTTCATGAGCGACATGACTTGCATTCCACGCTCATAGCGCGCTCGCGGCCGTTTCGTTAGCTTGATATACACCAAATTTGGTATTCAGTGACATGACTGTATGACGAACATAAATGACTAGTGGTAATATGGAAATCATGACATGTCATGAGTGACATGACTTAGCATTCGACGCTCATAGCGCGCTCGCGGCCGTTTTGTTAGCTTGATATACAACCAAATTTGGTATTGAGTGACATGACTGTATGACGAACATAAATGACAAGTGGTAATATGGAAATCATGACATGTCATGAGCGACATGACTTGCATTCCACGCTCATGGCGTGCTCGCGGCCGTTTCGTTAGCTTCAGATACACCAAATTTGGTATTGAGGGACATGACTGCATGACGAACATAAATGACAAGTGGTAATATGGAAATCATGACTTGTCATGTGCGACATGACTTGCATGCCACGCTCATGGCGTGCTCGCGGCCGTTTCGTTAGCTTGATATACAGCAAATTTGATATTGAGTGACATGACTATATAACGAACATAAGTGGCAGGTGGTAACATGAAAATCTTGGCATGCATGTCATCTACAATGCCATTTACATGCCACGCTCATGGTGCGCTTCCGTCCAGTTCGCTAGCTTGACATACACCAAAATTGGTATATCGCGATGTGACTGTATGACGAACACAAATGACAGGTCGTAACATGTAAAATATGACATGCAAATTATGTAAAGCATGATTTGCTCTATCCTGGCTGCTTCGCATGACATCGATTCCCACAGTGCGTGGGATCTGCCGGCTTTTTATTACATAAACTCACGCTAATTCCCACTGCGATTACTTTAGAATCGAATACACCTTATATTCGCTAACCATAATGCCGGGCATGACTAAGTGTGTGGCGGCAAAGCCACTGAAAGCAATGCGTATGAAAAAGTGCAAGTTAAAAGTGGTAGAGAAACGACGATGGGAATGGGAATTCGCGCGTTTATATAATATGTTCCATTTTGATAAAAATCTCTAATTTTATTTAATAATATCATTCTGTACGCGTGGATATGGTATTCAGAAACAAAATGTTTCGCCACTTTTGAAAAAAAAAGGGGGGGGGGGGGGGTAGGCGGTGAGGTGGTAAATTGGAGAGAATGCTTTACGTCCTGCTTTATGTTCTTCCATATTTGCAGTACTGCTCTATAAAGCCCTTGGCAGCTGTCAGTCGATGAGCCACTGTGTAAATACGTGGCACTGTCACGACGACGTCACAGTTTGCATGGAAATTGCCAATGCATTGACGTTAATATTGCGGTAGAAACTAAAGAGACACTCTTCGTGGGTTTTTCCCGCCTCTTTGCGCAAACGTACTTTCTTTCAATAAAAAGCTGTAATTGAATATACTTACACGCTCGTTTATTTTGATCTTGGCGTGGCGCATCAGTGCCTTTTCTTGCTGATGTGACGGAGGAAGCCTCATTGACGGTTTGGTTACTCCCACTGCAGTGCTGAATCTCCTCTTTTTGAACCCTTAAACGCCCATAAGGTATCCATATTAAATACTGATGGAAGATAATGGTTTTATTCCCAACAATACAAAGTTGGTGGAGGAGGACAGAAAACATTTGCCAAAGTGCGCGACGCATTACTAAATTTTCTTTTTTGTCTTTCAGGTTTCGTGATAACGGGCTTCACATTGTAATGAGAATACGGTAAGATCTCCTCAAGGCATAAACGGCCATTTTCGTATTCATCTCATCGGTCAAATTTGCCCATTGCGCATGTTTTATTCCAAGGCAACTTCGATCACTCGCAAGACCACTAGAACAAAAACAAAGGGGAGGGAGGAAGGGGGGGGGTCTTTGAATGGTTCATTCCTCGGTCGGATTACGCAACAGACAACCTCGCCATGCACTCCAATGCACAGCAATCAAGAAGACGCTGTGCCGAAGCCCTGGATTCGCCGATACCCGGTCATCACTGCCGAGTGTAAGTGCACCCAAATCTGCAGACGCGTTTGCTCAACCAATAGGCGTCAGACTCTGGAGTTTTGCAGACACGTAGCGCCACCTGTCGGAGCAGTTTTGGGTAGTGCAAAGTCCGGCTCCCTTGCACAGTTTGCTGTGCAACCGGGTGCAACTAGCGAGTTGGAAACAACAATTAACCTAAATATTTGGTGTGTTGGCGCATTGAACACTCATAAAAAGAGCTACGAATTTATCTCCGCTTGTCGGACGCGCAACCGAACCGCCATGAAGTGCGTGCCAGAACGACGGCGAAAACAAAAGCAGACGCAACAGCTCCGCGCGCTACGAAGAAAGGCCTCAGTCGACGCTACTGCTGCGTTGTGAATTGCCACGGACGGAAAGGAATTTAGCTCTACCGAATTCCGTAGCTGTTGCACGAAGCCGAACGGCGAGAGCGCAGCATACGGGCCGTTGCGAACGTGTTGGGTAAGAGAATTACTCGCGTTCTCCAGAGCCGGTCGTATGAGAAAAGTGTGATAATGTGGGTCTCCTGTTATTGTTATGAGTAGCCTTGACGTAGAACCGTAGTAACCTTGACTATGATGCTCAGCAGAGCCTCAGACCGCAGTGCGCGCGGTGCAGCAGTTACATGCAGACTGGTGAAGCGCGCGATAAATATCGCGCACTCCGCGACCACCCATAATCTTAACGCGCACGTACGCATTGAAGGTTGATAACTCAGGCTAGCAAATGCTAACACGTGCGTCATACAAGTAAATCGCAAAATTTTGGTCGTGACCACCGTCAGGTTTTTCTTACCCGTGGTCTCCGCGATTGCCGGAGCTATCTCGGAGGCCAAGGTTTTTGCTTTTCGTTGTACACCGAGAAAGTGGACACGCACGTATCCCCATTTGCAGTATATACAAACGGAAGACAACCGTCAGCAGTACATTCAAGGATGCGATATAAAACAGTTCGACGCACAGGAAGCGAGAGATGGATGGAGAATGCAACTTCAAAGGCGAAAATCGCCGGGACCATTCATGCCTGATAAAGCGAGCTTTGTACCACTGATCGTAAGAAACATTGCTCGTGTACATACTTCATCGCTTTGACATTATGTATATGCCCAAATTTAACGCATTTAGGCGTTGTAGAACGCACGTCGGAGTGCCTTGAACTCGATGTCACGCGATGCTCGCTTGCGCTTGCGAGTTGCAGCACGCCGAAATAGCTGAAACATCTTTTGCATTGTAGCCGCAGTTCACTTTGATGAGCTTCCTACTTTTCTGAAGCGAGGGTTGGATTGACGGAAGAAGCTTTCCAGGTCCTTGGTTTTCAGGAAACCGCCCTCAACCCGAGCGAAAGAGGGGGGGTTCTATAGTGGCCTACGCACATTCGCTTGCGGACGGCTCTCTTTGCACTACCCAGTTATGGCCAGGGCGGCGATGAGAGCGCTGGTGGCGGCGTTTTTCGCCGCCAGAGTCTGACGTCTGACGTCTATGCTAAACTGTTTCAGCGCCGTTTCCCATAGGGGCACTGAACCTCGGGAAGACACTGTAAGCGAGCCACATTCCCCACACTTATTGCGAAACAATGCCTCCAGCGAGTGACACCCTGATCCAAACCGATGCGTTACTGTAATGCTATACGCCGGAATAGCAGTCGCTGTTAGGCCGGATTTCGGTCTAGGACGAACCATTGGCCATTTTATTCAAGACGATAGATTCAGTGCGCATTGTGAAACTCGAAGATAATAACGTGGGAGAAAAGAGCGACAAGAGACGAGACAAATATGGCGCTGACTTATCAATTTCGTATGCCAGGCTGGCGTACGAATATAGCGCAAGTTCAGCCGGCACGAGCCACGTGCTGAATACATATATTGCTTCATCGATATTCAGTAATATCTGCACGAACTTATAGCGAATTTCATTGTTTGATGCATTGATTAAGTCTGCGTCTCCGAAGATATAATTTTCCCAAAATGTCGGAATCTCAGAGCCACTTATCAAATCGGTGTATCCAAAGGCACGTGCCGGCTTATTGCGGAATGCGAATATTTGCAATTTAGAGGCGAAGCACCTTCGATTCTAACCTCGTCCGTTCTCATTTGTCCGGCGATGACGACAACGCTAATGACAATGAAGAAAAAAAATGACAATGACATGGTTCCGCTAAAGGGAACCATGTGTAGATGTGAAGCAGCGGGCGCTAACGCTTACACTGGCGGTGGCGTTGACGCTGGCGCTATCGCAGCGTTGCGCAGGAGAAAAAAACTGAGGAGGCGCAAAGCACGCAGTGATGGAGCGGTGTTTCCTACTGGAACATGCCAATCGCTGCTAATGGGCAATGAGAGACAGAAGACTCCGACTGGACACAGAGACCCGCAGTCGGCTTTTAGTTAACGCGCACGCTGCGAATTTTTATTGTTCAACAACGCACAGGAGAAATCTCCCACCGGCACCACCTTGGAGGTCAAGATCCATTGCCATATATACGGGATGGACAGTGAACGGTCGTGCAGCGCGAGCAGTTGGTTTTTTCAACCAAGAAACTCGCTAGCAGACGCTGCCTGCGTCGGCGTTGCGAGGCGAGAGAGGGGGTAGCGTAGGAGAGGAGAGAGAGGGGGGGGACGCGCATGCGCAGTGGGGGGTGTGGACGCTGTGGGCAGGGATGCCTAGAGGAGAGAGGGGCGAGCGTATTAGAGGAGAAAGAGGGGGAGACGCGCATGCGCAGTGGGAGCGCGGGGAGGGATGCCAAGAGGAGAGAGGGGGGGAGCGTAAGAGGGGAGAGAGGAGGGGAGGCGCATGCGCAGTGAGGGTGTGGTTGCCGCGTGGAGGGATGCCTAGAGGAGAGAGAGGGGGGAGAGGATGTTTTTTTTATTTTTATTTTTTTTTGAAAGGGTTTGCGCATGCGCAGTAAGTGAGGCCTCGAGGCACACCACCACCACCACCACCGGATTAAGCTTCGCCATAAGATGCTTCAGATCTAAAAACTTCCCCATCTCCCACTAAAGGGAACCATGTGTGGATACAAAGCAGCGGGGAGATGGTTAGCTTGAGCATGAGAAACGTCGCCGCTCTCGTTTCACGGCAACGGCTCGGGCGCTCATCGCGGCGCTGCACAGGAGAGAGAATGAGGCCCGCGCGCTCCATCATTTTCATACCGCGCAACTACCGTGGCGCCCCCCAGCGGAGTTGCAGCTGTCGCACCACCTGTCGGGCGCGCCGCTCCGTAGAGGATTCCTGGAGGAGAGGACGGGGGGGGACCGTAGGAGAGAAGAGATGGGGGAGGGGATGTGCATGCGCTGTGGGGGTGTGGGACGCGGGAGCCGCTCCGTAGAGTAGAGCATTCCTAGAGGAGAGAGAAGGAGAGGACTCGCATGCGCTGTGGGACGCGGGCGCCACTCCGTAGAGTAGATGATTCCTAGAGTAGAGAAAGAGGGTGAGCGTAGGAGAGGATAGAGGGGAGGGGACGCGCATACGCTGTGGGACGCGGGGGCCGCTCTGTAGAGTGAGGATTCCTAGAGGAGGGGGGGAAAGGACGCGCATGCGCTGTGGGACGCGGGCGCTGCTCCGTAGAGTAGAGGATTCCTAGAGGAGAGAAAGGGGGTGAGCGTAGAAGAGAGAGGGGGAGGGGACGCGCTGTGGCGGTGTAGGACTCGGGACACGGGCGCCATATGTAGTAGAGGATACCTAGAGGAGAGAAAGGGGGGTGAGCGTAGGAGAGGGGGGAGGCGCGCATGCACTGTGGTGGTGCGGGACGCGGGAAGGAAGGACGGACTAAGCATGTTCCTACTGGAAGGAAGGACGGATTGGCATGTTCCTACTGGAACATGCCAATCGCTGCTAATGGGCAATGAGAGACAGAAGACTCCAATTGGACACAGATACCCGTAGTCCGCTTTTAGTTAACGCGCACGCTGCGAATTTTTATTGTTCAACAACGCACTGGAGAAATCTCCCACCGGCACTACCTTGCAGGTCAAGATCCAGTGCCTATATCTACGGGGTGGCCAGTGAGCGGTTGTGCAGCGCGAGCAGTCGGTTTTTTCAATCAAGAAACTCGCTAGCAGACGCTGCCTGCGTCGGCGTTGCGAGGCGAGAGAGGGAGAGCGTAGGAGAGGGTAGAGGGGGGGAGGGGACGCGCATGCGCATTGGGGGTGTAAACGCCGTGGGAGGGATGCCTAGAGGAGAGAGAGGGGGGAGGGTGTGGACGCTGCGGGGAGGGATGCCTAGTGGAGAGAGAGGGGGAAGCGTAGGAGAGGAGAGAGAGAGGTGCAGGGGACGCGCATGCGCAATGGGGGTTGTAAACGCCGCGAGAGGGATGCCCAGAGGATAGAGGGGGGAGCGTAGGAGAGAGAGGGGGGAGGGAGCGCGCATGCGCAATGGGTGTGTAAACGCCGCGGGCGGGAGGGATACCTAGAGGAGAGAGAGAGAGGGGGGAGCGTAGGAGAAGAGGTGCGTGGGGAGGGTCTGCGCATGCCCAGTAAGGGTGGTCAGGACGCACACCACCACCACCGGACGGACGGACGGACACCGGACGGACGTGAGCATGAGACATTAAAGGCTTTCGCCTGAATAAGGCCGTCAACCACCACCACAGTCACCAGAGTCATGGCCGAGAGCACAGAGAGGCTTCTTAGCAATGGCTAGGCAGGTGGTGTCTGTCGCGCAGGTTGACTACATTCCTTTATCTTGCTTGCGTGTGTTTGGGAGGGCGTAGTCCGTCCTTTCTTCCCGCGTCCCATACCACCACAGCGCATGCGCGTCCCCTCCCCCCTCTCTCCTGCGTTCACCCCCCTTTCTCTCCTCTAGGAATCCTCTACTCTACGGGAGCGGCCGCCGCGTCCCACACCCCCCAGAGCGCATGCGCGTCCCCTCCCCCCTCTCTTCTGTCGGAATCCTATACTCCACGGAGCGGCTCCGGCGTCCCACATCCCCACAGCGCATGCGCGTCCTCTCCCCCCTCTCTCCTCTAGGAATCCTCTACTCTACGGAGCGGCGAATCAATATAAAACGCCTAGAAGCACAAACCCTTTATTCTAGTCGGCAACCTCAACGTAGACATGATGATGATGATGATAACCTCGTATGGATGGCGCCCCTCACCCACAAGGACAGTAGGACCTTGCTTTGTCGTCGACTCTTTATGTCACTTTAGCCACTTTATTTCACACAGTTTACATCATATGGGGCAACGCTTCGGTAACGTATGGTTACTCACCCATACGATACCCAGAGCTTCGCCCACTCGTCATGATTCACTTCGTGGAGATGCGTGGACTTTTTTCGCCAAGCTCTCTTTTTCTTTCTTTTCATCTCTTCTTTTCTCTCTTTCTTTCTCTCTTTCATTATCTCTCTCTTTCTGTCTCTTACCCCTTGCTATGCACTGGATGATGAAGAAAAGGAAGCAAATAAGTTGAACAAAAGGAAGAAGATGAATAGAGCGCATGTTGGTTCATGATGATGATAGTTTTTGGCAACGCATCCTAGGAGGCGTTGTTTTATGTCGCGACATTCATTTCACGCCGAGCTACAACACCGTAGCCATGTCGGGACAACGCTGTGACCCAACATTGCGAGACATAGTGCAAGCTGCGCTAATTTTTTTCGATCATTTTCTGCTGTGGGTATGCACCACACCTTTTCGGTTAAGAAGAAAAATAGGACGGCCGACTCCCAACAGAGCTCAGGTGTGGTTCCTCATTTTCCTGCCGCTGTTCGTACGAGCATGGTTATAGGCACCGAAGCGTTATAGGCACCGAAGCGGTTATAGGCACCGAAGCATGGTTATAGGCACCGAAGCGTTATAGCACCGAAGGCCTCGATCCCTTCTTGAAACCGGATACGTTCATAGGAGTTTGCACCTTCCGTGAATACGCCATGAGCCTAACCCCGAGCATGGAACTTGGCATCAACTACGATGGCCACCAGCCGAGGTGGTCCAGCTTCCAGTGGACGCCGGACCCACTGCCGTCCCTTCCACCGGGTACGCTGATAATGTCGCAGTCGACGTGGGGAAGCTCCGTCGACAGCTCTCAATTACCGCAGTACATCTTCGTTACGCCATCCGGTGAAGCCCAGCCGCAGCAGCTCGCTCAGAGCTCGTTCCGAGATGTGGATGCCTGGGCTGGTACCCGCTGGCAACCTCCGCAGCCGGCCGCTCTACCCACAGCTCAAGTGCCGGAGCCCCGAGCGAAGCCAATCGATCACTTCTTGGGGCAAGCCTCGACCGTCGACTGCCAGAGGCCTGCAGACTTCGTTGACGACATGCATCGCGACGGCCAGGCCCATGTGCCTCACTTTCCTGGTGGTGTGCGTCGTCGCCCTGTGCGTCTTGATATTCTCGATGGCCGGCCAGCCACGCGCCGTGAAAGCACGCAGCGTCGACGACGACACCGTAGTCCAATTGCGCGTCCCCACTGTGGTTTTCAAAAAGGAGCCCGTCACTTTCGTCCTGCCCGACATCGGTTAAGAAAGAAAAGTCGAAGAGCAAGAAATTGCAGACTGGCCCGTTGGTTGTCACAGTGGGTAGCGGCAATTCGATGGGCCATGCCCAACAGAGGTTGCTCGGCAGTTGCACGGCATGTCGCTCCGCGACGCGACGAGCGATGGGAGACGTCCATCTGGAAGAAAGGCACCGTGACGTAAGCACACCCGACTATGCCAGTAGTTCTGACCAAGGTAGGGGTGATGCGAAGTGCGGAAACGGCCGCGAAAACCAGGCACGCCAGTCTAATTCAAAGGAAGCTTGGAACTAAGTGAGCGCGCTTGCGACACCATGGCGCAGTATTCTTTCTGCTCGATATCATTTACAGCATTCCTTACGGACGAAGTTCGTCCCTTGTTCTTGTTTTTTTTTTCACAAACATAATATAACTTTAACATACACTGTGTGGTATCTCGTGAATGCGACTTTATTTCGTTAACTGTCCAGACTATTTGTGTTCTGGTAGTTTTTAACTCGTGATTTCCCACACCAATCTAGTTGTGCAAGTAAATATTTTTTGCGTAGATGTAGTAACAGTACATACGAAATGGGTAATAAACCGAAAACCTGAATAATTCAGCTTTCGTTTTAGAAGAAAAGAAGTGTCCACATATGTGTACGCTGGGAACACCAGTTCCACTAAATCCATCATCCTTCTTCATTGTACGTAGGAATTTGGCCTCCCGACAACTCTGTTTCCACGCCATAATCATTAGAATCATCCCTACTTACCATAACCAATGGCTTCGACGTCAGTTATGGTGTCCAGCAGTTGCAACACGCTGCGAGCTATCAGTGTCTGCATCTTGCTCCGCAGCACGCGAATAGCACTCACTAGGGTGCTTACCATGCCGACAACTTGTCTATCTTCGTCCGTCAGTTTATGAGGTACCGATGAAGTATCCCTCACTGTCGAAGTCTGATGTCGCTCATCATGTGCATGTAGCTTTGGGAGTTCGGGCCAAACGTCAGCTCCAGTTCTCGCAAGCCTTCAAAAGTCTGTTGCTTGAGAACACTAGCAGTACCATCATCGCTTCACCGTCGACAAGATTTTGGATGCATGGGACCGCGCATACAAGTTGCGTAAGGCATCGAATGCGCTCCTCCAATTAAGCCACGGGACTGACTCACCGTCTGTGATGTTAAGCGCAGAACTGCCTTTACGTTGAAGGCGGCAGTGAATTTTCTCTCCTCCTTTCTCTCTAACTTTTACTGCCCTTACCCCCCTTCCCCAGTGCAGGGTAGCCTACCGGGCTCAGCCGTGGTTAACCTCCCTGCCTTCCATTCATCCTTGTTCTCTCTCTCTTTTTCAACGTCAGTTGAACGCGTTCATCATTAATATCATTATCATCCTCATAAATGTTCACGCGGCCGCGCGCTGACGTCTCTGGTTCAGCCCTTTCATCATCATCGTTCATTACTACCATCATCAACGCCTTATTACTCATGTGCAACGCTATCATCATCACCATCATTATCACCATTGAAGGCCTATTTGCTTGCCCACAGCCTTATTTCAACGTGTTCGTCATCACCGTTATCGTCGTTGATCATCAATACCAAAACGTTCATGGTTATGTTTAGTTATGTACAAACTGAATGTTTTCATCATCAACAGTAGCATTGTGCAAGCACGGCCGCTCGATTAAAACCCAAGAGAGAGAGAAGAAATATAGGAAAGGTAGGGAGGTTAACTAGACTATGTCCAGTTTGCTACCCTACACATGGGGAGGGGGGACAAGGGAGTAAAAGAGAGACCTTTGCTTGTGCTTTTCTTGGCTGTGCTTCAAAGCGCTAAATATCACTGCTTTCCAAGTCGGAGCATTCGCTTCCATTAGTCAGTTAAAAATTATGGTATGTATACCTCCATCACGTAATCTACGTCCCGTGTAAAGCAAATAAACCCTAAACATAACTATAGGGACTGAGGTTAGGTCCTCTATAACATTGCGTGTGTCGGCGAGCGAAAGGCCAGGGAACCGTTCAGGCCGATGGCAGGAGCAGAAGAAAAACTATTCTTTATTTTCCTTTTCTAACCTTGCAGCGCGCCGCACGAGGAACGAGGCACATGCGCCTGAGCGCGCCATAACTTATACGCGGCCGATGAAGATGACGATGGCCGCTAGAATAACATTTGAAACTCGTATTTACCTCTATTACAGGTCAGGCCCCTAGCCAGGAATTTTTTTCGAGGGGTGCCCACTTGCTGAAGACCCTGAATATTTTAGAAAAACACCTTTTTCATTCGTTCTTCTTTTTTTCGTAAAACACCCCCCCTTCATTAAAATTTTAAGTGGATGCCCTAGGACACCCCTCCTGGCTACGGGCCTGTTACAGATAATGTTTTCTGCAGAGCCACTCGGCAACGAAGCGGGTCGTAGTACCATTGGGCGTTCTATCAGCTTCTTACACGAACTCGGTATGCCGGGCGTCCGCTAACGTGGACACCGGACCGACAACTCAACTTACAAAACTTTGGTCGTTCACAGCGCAACAAAACTCACAAACAAACAAGATGAACCCTTCCCGTGACTCTTCCTTTTCTATCGAATCAAGTCGATAACCTAAAACTCCTATGAATTTGGAGTGAACTGATGAAAAAATTGAAGGACACTTTGTACATTCCAAAGTGTGTACGGCGAAAGCGTGTGGCCATTCGACTGACTATACCATGTCTTTTTTTCTTTTACACTCTCACTGAGATGGCACACAAACGGAATGTGTGCGTGTTTTCTTTTTTTTAATTTTTTACCGCCAATCGCAGTGAGACGCGAGACTAATTTGCCTCCGTTCGCATGCGTTCGTATTTTCTCGCGCTTTGCGCGTCGTGCAAACGCCATCCGCGTTGCAGCGTTTAAACTGACAGACACTTTGTAAATTCCAGTGTGTTCCGCGAACGCCTGTGTCCATTCAGACGGGGTTGGTCAGAATGGAACGCGATGCGTGCGTCCCCCCTTCTTGCATGATTGTAAACGCTGAGCAGAGCGACGCTACGCAAGCAAAGCGGAGCGCTGTAGAGTTCGACGCGACCGGCGTCCGTTTGCGTACCCCGGCGGCCACCTGGCACCGAGCCCGGGCTCAGATGGACGGACGCACAGGGACGGACGGATGTACGGGCGGGCGGACATGGACAGACACGGACGGACACGGACGGATGGACCGACGGACGGACCGATGGACGGACGTACGGACATGATCGGACGGACGGCAAGAGGGACACACGGACGGACGGACGGACACGGACAGACGGACATGGACGCACGGACGGGCGTCGACGGACGGACACGGGTGGACGGACGGACCGGACACCGGATGGACGGACACCAGACGGACGGACGCCGGACGGATGTGAGCATGAGACATTAACGGCTTTCGCCTTAAAAGTGTTGGCATCCGCTATACAGGCGACTTGAGGAGAACGGCATGATTAATCTGTGGGCACGAACCGCTGTTTGTTCATTGAAGTGGACACATGTAGGTGTTTTTATGAAATGCTGATGTAATACCAACATTTATGATCAATTTCTAAGGCAATGCGTTGGCTAGCCTGATCCCACTACACTGATATGTTTTGTCCAGATATATGGACGCTGGGATACAAAGGGTTAATGGTATTACGTGCTGTTAAAAAGCAATAGCATGGATAACATCTACGTAAAGCTAAGATTACCTACCCTTCTTTATGCAGGGTTAAGGACCTCCTCTTACGTGGTTGCTAGTATAGATTAAATGTCCACCAGCATTTGTTTATTATTGAAAGGTCCACTTTCCTCATTTTTGTCTTAAGTGCAAGTACTGCCCGCGTGTGTGACCCTACGCGGTAGATTTACGTCATCTTTTTCCCCATGCACGCAAGTCACACACTGCAAAAACGAACAAATGAAAGACCTGCATATATATTTCTATGTCCCATTCCACCCTTACAGGCGCGTTTCATTAAAACCGAAAAACAAACAAACAAAGATACAAAAAAAATTCCCCATCTCCCGCTAAAGGGTACCATGCCTGGATGCGAAGCAGCGGGGAGATAATTAGCTAGCTTGAGCGGGAGGAACGTCGCCGCTCTCATTTCACGACAGCGGTCCGGGCGCTCATCGCGGCTCTGCACAGGAGAGAGAATGAGGCGCGCGCGCTCCCTCATTTTCATACCGCGGAACTACTGTGGCGCGCCCAGCGGAGTATGCAGCTGTCACACCACCTGTCGCGCGCGCCGCTCCGTAGCGGATTCCTAGAGGAAAGGACGGGGAGGACCGTAGGAGAGGAGAGAGAGGGGGAGGGGACGTGCATGCGCTGTGGGGGTGTGGGAAACCGGAGCCGCTCCGTAGAGTAGAGGATTCCTAGAGTAGAGGAAGGGGCTGAGCGTAGGAGAGCATAGCGGAAGGGACGCGCATGCGCTGTTGGGAGTGTGGGACGCGGGGGGCCGCTCCGTAGAGTAGAGGATTCCAAGAGGAGAGAAAGGGGGGTGAGCGTAAGAGAGAGAGGGGGAGGGGACGCGCATGCGCTGTGGTGGTGTGGGACGCGGGAAGGAGGGACGGACTAAGCCCCCCTCCAAACACATGCAAGCAAGATCAAGGAATGGGGTCAACCTGGGCGACAGACATCATTCGCCTAGCGATTGCTAAGCAGCCTCTCTGTGCTCTCGGCCATGACTCTAATGACTGTGGTAGGGTTGACGGCCTTCATATTACTACATTGTTCTGGTTCGCATAATGGGTGCTTCCCTACTTCATGAAAGTGGCCGGACGCGGGACGCGGGACGGAAGACGGGGGACGCGGGAGGGACGGACATAGCCCCGAGCATAAGATGCTTCGCATCTAAAAAAGTACTGGAACATGCCAATCGCTGCTAATGGGCAATGAAAGACAGAAGACTCCGACTGGACACAGAGACCCGCAGTCCGATTTTAGTTAACGCGCACGCTGCGAATTTTAATTGTTCAACAACGCACAGGAGAAACCTCCCTCCGGCACCACCTTGCAGGTCAAGATCCATTGCCAATATATACGGGGTGGCCAGTGAACTGTTGTGCAGCGCGAGCAGTCGGTTTTTTCAACCAAGAAACTCGCTAGCAGTCGCTGCCTGCGTCGGCGTCGCGGGGCGAGAGAGGGAGGGACGCACATGCGCACTGGGAGTGTGGACGCCGGGGGCAGGGATGCCTAGAGGAGAGAGGGGGGGAGCGTAGGAGGGCAGAGAGGAGAAGAGGCGCATGCGCAGTGAGGGTGTGGTTGCCGCAGGGAGGGATGCCTAGAGGAGAGGAGGTTTTTTTTTAAAGGGTTTGCGCATGCGCAGTAAGGGTGGTCACGCGGCACACCACCATCACCACCACCGGATTAAGCCTTCGCCATAAGATGCTTCACATCTAAAACACCAGGCCTGCACGAAGCGCGCGGCACACTCGCACCGTTAGCTGGCGTAGCGGCCTTCATAGAGCCCCCCAGTAAACTTTCTTAGGTACCCACTGCGAGTTCAGTTGAGAAATAGCCATGACGCATGCAATGAATCATCCCATTTTACAAAGCAGCGAGACACCCCCCTACGTTTTTCTAATGCATTACGCACACCTGCGTAACTGCACACCTTGTTGTTGCTGTGGTGGATGATGATTAAAATGACGAATAATTATGGCTGAGCCATTGTAATGGGTGGGATGCTTTAAACCATCCACTCGTTACACAATACGCATTGCGTGACGTCTGGCGTTATTTTACTCTTCTGCCACGCAATATTACGTCTGTTGAAACGATTCCTGGCAATGCGCACATGACACCTGTATAGGATCTTTCATTGCGCGAAAAAAAATAAAAAAAAATTACACCATCTCCCGTTAAAGGGAACCATGTGTAGATGTGAAGCAGCGGGCGCTAACGCTTACACTGGCGGCGGCGTTGACGCTGGCGCTCATCGCAGCGTTGCGCAGGAGAGAAAACTGGGGAGGCGCAAAGCACGCAGTGATGGAGCGGTGTTTCCTACTGGAACATGCCAATCGCTGCTAATGGGTAATGAGAGACAGAAGACTCCGACTGGACACAGAGACCCGCAGTCCGCTTTTAGTTAACGCGCACGCTGCGAATTTTTATTGTTCAACAACACACAGGAGAAATCTCCCACCGGCACCACCTTGCAGGTCAAGATCCAGTGTCATATATACGGGGTGGCCAGGGAACGGTTGTGCAGCGCGAGCAGTCGGTTTTTAGATGCGAAGCATCTTATGCTCGGGGCTCTGTCCGTCCCTCCCGCGTCCTGCGTCCCCCGTCCCCCGTCCCGCGTCCGGCCACTTTCATGAAGTAGGCAAGCACCCATTATGCGAACCAGAACACTGTAGTAATATGAAGGCCGTCAACCACTACTACAGTCACCAGAGTCATGGCCGAGAGCACAGAGAGGCTGCTTAGCAATGGCTAGGCAGGTGGTGTCTGTCGCCCAGGTTGACCCCATTCCTTGATCTTGCTTGCATGTGTTTGGAGGGGGCTTAGTCCGTCCCTCCTTTCCGCGTCCCACACCACCACAGCGCGTCCCCTCCCCATCTTTCTCCTACGCTCACACCCTTTCTCTCCTCTAGGAATCCTCTACTCTACGGAGCGGCCCCCCGCGTCCCCCCCCCCCCCCAGCGCTTGCGCGTCCCCTCCCCTATCCTCTCCTACGCTCACCCCCTTTCTCTACTCTAGGAATCATCTACTCTAGGGAGCGGCTTCCCACAGCGCATGCGCGTCCTCTCTCCTCTAGGGAATCCTCTACTCTACGGTGCTGCTCTCGCGTCCCACACCCCCCACAGCGCATGCACGTCCCCTCTCTTTCCTCTCCTACGTCCCCCCCCCCCCGTCCTCTCCTCTAGGAATCCTCTTGTCTACGGAGCGACGCTCGCGTCCCACATTACCACAGCGCATGCGCGTCCTCTCCTCCTCTCCTATGCTCACCCCCCTTTCTCTCCTCTAGGAATCCTCTACTCCACGGAGCGGCTCCCGCGTCCCACACCCCCCACAGCGCATGAGCGTCCCCTCCCTCTCTTTCTCCTCTCCTACGATCCCCCCCCGATCTCTCCTCTAGGAATCTTCTATGGAGCGGCGCGCACGACAGGTGGTGTGACAGCTGCATACTCTGCTGGGGGGCGCCACGGTAGTTCCGAGGTATGAAAATGACGGAGCGCGCGCGCCTCATTCTCTCTCCTGTGCAGCGCCGCGATGAGCGCCCCGACCACTGCCGTGAAATGAGAGCGGCGACGTTCCTCCCGCTCAAGCCAATTATCTTCCCGCTGCTTCGCATCCACACATGGTTCCCTTTAGCGGGAGATGGGGAATTTTTTTAAACCAAGAAACTCCCTAGAAGACGCTGCCTGCGTCGGCGTTGCGAGGCGAGAGAGGTGGGAGTGTAGGAGAGGAGAGAGAGGAGGGGACGCGCATGCGCAGTGGGTGTGTGGACGCCGCGGGCAGGGATGCCTAGAGGAGAGAGGGGGGGGAGCGTAGGAGAGGAGAGAGGAGGGGAGGCGCATGCGCAGTGAGGGTGTGGTTGCCGCGGGGAGGGATGCCCAGAAAAGAGAGAGGGGGGAGAGGAGGCTTTTATTTTTATTTTTTTAAAGTGTTTGCGCATGCGCAGTAAGGGTGGTCACGCCGCACACCACCACCACCGGATTAAGGTTCGCCATAACATGCTTCACATCTAAAAAAAAGCATGGTTGGATCCCTCCGTCATAGGAATCAATATAACACGAAAATGAAACCTATCTTACAGAATTATTTGATTTTTTATTGTGCATTTATCTATGAAAGCTTGCAGAATGACTATTGGTATTTGGCAGCTACAGCACTGTTTAACGCTGACGCGCCGACATTGACGCCTCGTGGCGCATTTCCATACCGACGATTAATGTCCGTGATCATTATTAAACCTTTGTGGTAGCTGAAGTAGTTAACATACAGCCGGGCACAGCATGTGGTGAATCCCGAGCACAGATAGCATTACGAACAAATAATAAACACTAGTACTCGATATGGACACCTTTAAAGTGCCTTTTCTGAACAGTAAACGTACAATTATGAAAAGTAAACCCAGTACAATATTCACCTGGCTTTCACGAGGCAAATTACTGGATGAAAAGGAGGAAAATCAAAACCACCATGAACTCCCATTTCGGGGTGTTGACCTAAGGGACTCGCACTGGGATGTCCAAATGGATGCACTCCCGGCCGATTACAGTGTTCTGCCATTCTGACAGTTTATGTTATTTCACACCGAAGCCAGCCGTGCTGGCGCCAAAAGCCACAACAACACACACGCATACCCACGCGTACAGCCGCAGTGTTTGCTCTCCCATGCCCTTCCCACCCCAGCATTTTACGGGAAAGGGCGGATGGATACCAGTGCCCTCGATTAAATAGAACGTGATAGGGCACTCGCCACTGCGGTTACATTCTTGATTTTTGACCAGGTTTTTTTTTAGCCTCCTTGATAGCGCCGCGCCACACTTGGCCAGTCGGCCAGGGAAAAGGAAATGCACCCCGTGGCTCGTGGGGGGCGCGAGCTCGTGGGCACGCTTTGGCTCTTGTTGGCTTATGCCACAAGAGCGAAGAAACGAGACGGTTGAAGTAGAATCACAGTATATATATTACATTGTGACCAGAATCAACGACAGCAGCTGTTGCTGCCTGAAAAATCTCTTTACCATCGAGGCCCGTATGAAGCGGACCCCAAATGATCGTTCGGTGCTCGGGGGGCACCTAGGTAGTTGCTGCTTTGCAAAATTTTAGGTGATATTTAGCGCAAAGTCACACAAGGACGAGAAGGGAAGGACACAACACGTGCGCTGACTTTCAACAAAAATTTTTGTTGAAAGATAGCGCGCCTGTTGTGTCCTCCCTTCTCGTCCTTGTGTGACTTTGCGCTACATATCACCTGATGTTTTACCCATGAGGCCGAATTTCTCGTTTTTTGCCAAAATTTTGTATGCCAAGTACGGAATGTAGCCTTATTCGATATTGCGGCAGGCACCCCTTCAGCCGGTGAAAATGACCCTCGATTCACGATTTGCGGCGGCTGGTATGATGGCGATCTCCTCCGCGTTCTTAAAAGTTATGTGTACAAAAAATGAGTCCGTTTACTGCGGTGTTTTGGTGGACGACCGCGGCCGTGTACCAAGCCTCGTGGTGCGGGCCGGAGGCGTGTACGGAGAATACTCCGAGGAAACGTGAGTCGTGCCTTCATGCAACACTGCCAAGCGCGGTCCTTATTTTCTTCTCTTGAGGTCACGCGCTCTCCGGTTTTGTGCGCCGCCCAAAGGAGGGCGCTACAGGGTCTTGGGACAACGCGAGCGCATGAGTCTGCGAGTGGCCTGCGTTCTGCGCATGCCGCCCGGCGGCTCGCAATCTTCTCGGGTTCCATAGCCCCCTCCCTGGATACCCAATTCCAAAATCGCGTAGTGTTTCGGCCGGAATTGGGAAAGAGAGAGAGAGAGCGAGAACAACTTTATTTAGAACACCTGTTGAGACGATTAGGCTCCCTCCACGCAGAGAGGGCGAGCTTTCATCGCGACGCGGCCTTTAAGCCAGCCTCGTACGCCGGAATTGAGATCTTGTTGTCACATTCATTGCATCGCTCTTGCGGCGAAACTGACTTTTTGAAGCGTAAGCATTGAAATACAATTTTGTACCACTAAATATTTATTTTCGTTTTTCGTGCGTCTCCCCTCTTAGGTTTCCCGGCTCTTAAGTTTATTTCTGATAGTGCCTTTAAAAACTTATCAGCTGGGTTGTACTGTAATTGGATACAAGAAAAGTTTATATCTAAGCTGCGCCCACAGCTGTCGCGGCCCAGCCAGGGAAAATTTGCATCACATAGTAATGTTCATTGATGATGATGATGATAATGATGATGATGATGATGATGATGGCCTATACGTATGGCTCAAACCCACTCTGGAGATCGGCCAAAAAACGAATAATTTATAGATAAAAGTGATCACATAAGAATTGTATGACTAATGAATTATAGAATAGTTAGAATAAATAATGATGCTAATTGAGAAATTTGAGATCAAAACCGCCCTGATTCATTTACGAATTTTGCTACCGCGGTACAGAGATCCCGGTGACTGTGACCTAATGATGAGGCTCCTAAACATAGAATATTTGAAATAACGAAATCCAATCTAATTCGATTAAACACCGCTTTTGAGAATGTTTCTCCTCGGTAAATTGAAGCGGTCGCATGATAAAAAATAATACTCGATTGTTTTCATCCTTGTTACAAAACAAGCAAAGAGTGGAAGGTGCCAGACCAGCTCTATGCATATAATAGTTTAATTTCGGAACGCGACCGCGTAATTTTGTTAAAATAACTTCCAAATTTCATGGTTCTCAGAAATTCCTACGCCAAGAAAACGAGAGGCATCGCTACTCGTTTAGATGAGAGAGTTTTGAATTATGCCACGCCTTCTAAATCTGTCATGAATTACGAGGACTGATGTCGGAATAATTTAGAGTATCGGACCACTGAGAGCGGCTTTTGCAAATGCGTAAGCCGTTTCATTCATTTTTATCTCTCTTTGTGGTACGGTGCCCACATTAATTTGATTCAAGTTACGTGGGTGGGAACCAGTAATTAAAAGTACGTGATAATTGAGAATCACTATTTGTAGCGAGTGCTGAACACAAAGATAACGAATGTGTAACTATGGCCAGACTCAAGGTTGATGGGCTGAGCTTTCTTAATGCCATAATCACCGCGAGAAATTTCGCCCAAAGTATTGATAAGAAAGGGGCAAGTCTTAATGAAAATGGGCAGTTGAAGTTGTCGGCGAAAATACCAATGCCGTAGTTTTTTTCTCAGGTAGTGAGGCATCTGTAGCTATGATGTTTGTTCATAGTTATCTACTGTAAATGCCTTTGTAGAAGACCGTTTAATATCTGGTAAGGCAAATTTTATGCATGACTCGGATATGTATCGTCAAAAATGATTTCAAGGTTCTGTCTTTCATTGCCAATGGAAGGAACGTCACATAGTTTAACATCTAATGGTTCAACGCGTCTTTGTACGTAGCCCAGCTGCGGTGTATAAAATCGAGGCGAGAAAGATAGAAATAATAACTCTGGCTGAAACATGAAAGTTATTTTTAGTTTTTTAGGATACTGATTAATCTGTAGGAATGTTTGTACAGTTAGTAGCCTAATTCTGCACTAAAGAGAGGGCTACCTCACCTCTAAATAGAGGCCATTATTGGCTACGAATTTCGGTAATCGAAAGCATAACCTTACGGCCTCCCTTTCCAAGAGTACAAGATGACGCAATTTGTAAGCCGGGGCACCCGAATATAAAACGCATCCGAATTCTAATACATGGCGTACGCATATTTTGTATATCATAATTTGTGTGTCTCTCCGCATCCTCGATTGACTGTTGCCTAGCCTTCGTAGGACTCCTAGCGTCCATACTCCTTCCTTCATTATGTATTCAATGTGCATATGCCAAAGGAGGTGGTTATCATAACACATAAGGCAGCTTTACTTGGTTATGATAAATTATTCCCAGATATTTTACCGAGTCCAATTTTATGTTCTGCAGGTTGCAAGTTCGCCTAATAGTAACAGGGTTATCCAAAGGGAAGGCAATAATTACGCTTTTAAAACATTAAGACATAAAAGGATAGCCTGGAGCCCGAACACGTAATATTCTTCATTTGGAAATATCTGATCAAGTACCTTTCGCGTAATCCAGGTAGGAGATTTTCCCATACAGACGAATGTTCGTGTCACTGGGTTTCGGTCGAAGAATTTGAACTTCCAATGAAAGATGAACAACGGTTGCGACGTCACATGTCGGGAGGACGCAACATTTCATGTAGAGAAGACGATCTTTTTTAATTATCAATATGCGTGCTTTATACATTAGCAACGAATAAGTATTTAAGGTTACAACGCAAATGGCCTAGAATGACCATCTTGCGCATATGAGTGGAAGGCTCGCCAAAGGTCTTGGGGTGAGCTTGTATTTATTTCGACCGGCCTTGGAGCACTCGGCCATTGAGTGAAAACTTTCTTGTGCATCGCCATAGTCTCAATATAGCAATTTCTTCAGTTTGTATTGAAAAAACAGAACCAAAAAAGCAACTTCTGAAGTTAAAATACATATACTCGACCCATCAACAAATACCGAAACAAGGAGTTTTGGGGGAAAGCAACCTATCAGACACCAATGAGAACTGTTTCTGGGGAACAAAAAAGTTAAATAGCAAAATATGTGTATGCCATTAATATTCGGCAATTTGAACTTAAAGCTTGTTTTTCATATTTGTTTTTTAGGCTTCGTTGAGCACAAAAAGACACGCTAGAAAGTGAGGGCCTACAACAGGCTTTTACGTGTTTTATGCGCTGCTATCGAAGGTCTGCGGAGATGTTGTGCCCGAAACTCGCAGACACAAAAATAGTCGAGTACCGCATATATCTTACATTCACGACACATTTTATGTATATGATGAATGTGCAAGAAATGGCCCGAGCTTAAACATTCAACCAAATTACTTTTGGAAGCATTCTTGTTTGTACGCTTAGCTTTTTTAGCGGCCACCTGGTAGGAAAGAAAACTACGAGTCACAGAGAATGAAAAAAAAAAACAAAAACAAATTGCAGAGGTTTAATTCTTGTAAACCTAGTTATCACGAGTGAAACGTATTTATCTCTCTTTTTCCTTTGCAGACACTTCGCACTTAGAGTTTCAGAGAGAAATGGAACGAAACACGCCAAAACGTATGTGCGGTGTGCCACGGGTGTGGTCTACGAGATGCCCCATTCATGAGGCAAGGTTTACGTTGGCCAGACTGGGCGCTGCATCAACCAGCGCGCCAACGAACATGAACGGTTGTTAAACAATGAGTCGGCCCAATCTACCCGCCCACTGCAGCGCTTGCAGAAGCTGTGAACACGGCTGGAGAAAATAAAAATCGTAAGCTCAATTATAATTTAGCTCGCGATCCATGAGTAGCGTATGTCATTACACAGAAAGGCGACACGTGCGTCACCAACGCGTCTGTTTCATTGCGTGCAATAGTGAATTTGAGGTACTAAACAAAAAGTGATAGCTTGCACGAATCCCACCTTATCCACTGTTCCTTCGTGAATGTGCGCGCATGCGTTCGTTGCCTTTTATTGCTATCAAATGCAATGCGTGTTGTTTCAATAAAAATAGTTGGAGTCCAGCGCCGGTCCCGTCACGTACTTCTCTTCTTGTCCTCGTCAACTGTAGCACTACAATATTTTAAGTAAGAGTTTCATAAAGGTTACTCTGTTTCGTCTTCATGTTGTTCGTGCTGCTGAACGACGGCGGCGACGTGAGTGCATTGATCATGCATGGCACGCTTGGTGAGCTTCCATATAAGGTGCTTCTCTGCCCTGCCTTTGCTCCGGTGTTTCAGCTCGCAACTTTGCTTTTACTCGAGATTATGGATCCTGCCATGAAGCTATATCTACCGCATGCCTCGATTCAACCTGTAGCTTGGGCGCAAGCGCATGCGCAGAAGGCCCAGCCGGTGCGCTATCAATGGTGCGACTGAAAGACCATGCGCCAACGTAGCAGCTGTCAGACATTCGCCAGGTCACGTGGTACCGCAACGGCAAGGCTCCGAGTCAGCGGAAATGCCACGTCTCCCTGCCGCGGATCAGCCGGCGTGACATTACGCCTGCCATACATTCGCTCTGGCGGCTCAAGGTCATTGCGACATGGTGAATGACCTTGAGCGACAAGGCGTGCTAGAGAATTTGTTCTAATGCATTTCACTGTTTTTTTACTGGTGTTTTCACCACAACTTTTCGGGTGAAAATGGAATATTATGAGACCCGCGAAGAGCTCCCTTCATCGTATCGTTACAGACAGAGCGCAGGGAAAACATTTCACTATACTAGAAACCGGTGGCTGCAACTTGAAGATGCATAGCTCAAAAACATGACCCGTTTCCATCGGTATTGTTTTTATCTGGAAATAACTACTGCAAACGTAGGATAGCTGACAGCAAAGAAAACACAGAAAGAAATGATATGCTGTCCGTTGACAACACTTTCTCAGCGCTTTCTTTTATGCGCACTGTTCGCCTGCAGAACCTTCACTGCAATTTTAGTGCTAAATGGGATTCGCCCGCTGCGCACGGACGCGCGCCTTGCAGGGTCCTAATAAAGTTTTTCAACCACCCAACCAACCATTTGCGGCTTATTTTCGACCGAACTGTTTATGCATTCCCAATGATATGCAAATGTCAGCTACACTGGCAGCTGGTTTTTTGTAGTAGTTGCCGACTTATAAGTATTAATGATAAAAAAAACTTTTTGACGGTACTGTAGAGAAAAGTTGCGGCACTGTCTCTTACAGTTTTATTTAACAGCGTCGTTTAATGACGCACGATCGTGAGTGTTATAGCATTGCGCTAACTACTCCCAAAATGGGGTAGTTAAATCCGCCTTGGTTTACACGAGAAATTGCAGGGCACGAAAAACTGCAGTTAACACTTTCAGAGACCATATCCCGTGCATATACGGCAAGTGTCGCGGGTCTGCGAGTAATTCTTGCATAAGCCTAATGACTGCTAGTCTAACGACATTTCCACTGTCAGCTAAATGGTGTTCGCATTCGTGTCAAGGAACTTACTTCGGAATATCTTCACGGCCGTTTTCTTCAGCGTAGTCCTGCGTGTTTAAACGCGTGAAATGCACCATCCCGCATGCATCGCGTTTTCGTCGCTCCTGTAAAAGCGTCTCAAATGGGCACGACATCTAGATTATTTTCAAATGTTCACTCTATATGCCTAACGATCCCACCCATCGGAGTGAGGAGTCGCATCTCAGAAATCTACGCACCTAATTTCTTGGTCTTCACACCACGGCTATATAATCCTAAAGAAATTTCTTCGTGGACAGCTTTCAATCTTTTTTTTGTTTTTGTTTTGTTTTTTTGTTTTCGGTGAGTCTAATGATCGCGCTTGCTGTTCACCCTAATAACCAACGTTACGCTTATGTTCATGGCACGTAAGTCTTGCAGCCTGTTATTTGTGTACTTTACAGACCCTTATAGCGAAGACTGCATTTGCCGAACATACGGATACCTCCAAACTTTGTCAAGGTACTTAGGCTACGGGCCTTTACCAACGAACTTGAGCCACCGTGGGCGTCTGCCGAATAGCTATATGTTTACATATTTTTTTTAAGAAGGAGGAACGCAGCTTATCACGCATTACCTTCCATTTTAAAAAAAAAGTTGTGTTCTTGCGAAAGCTATTATCGCTCTTCGTGCAAATGGCCATAAGCGTTGGGAAGCCGTTTGCTGTAATTGAGTTAACCGCAAGAGTCTATAAGTTTGAACGGGGGGAGCGCCTTATTGGTCGTTGTGGTCGTCTGTCTCCCGGTAATGGCCATCGTTTTCCTGCCATCACTGGAACAAGTATCGTAGTAGTGAGCAACGGCGCGCTAAATTTGAGGGTGTGCTAGGGCTATTGAACAAAAATCATCTACACGCTTTATTCTAGCGTTTTCTTTCTCCAAAACCGTACGCTCACTACTTTTTCTGCCAAGAATATCATGTTACGCCCAGAGCGTTCAAGCTGTTGATGACCGGCAAGCACCAAGCGTGCGCAGGCAATAACGCAAGGACAGGCACGCAAGCAATAATGCAAGTAAATGCACACAAGTCATCTGACGATCATTGTTGTGTGACAATAAGACGCTACATATTCATCCTTTCTTTTTTGAGTGTAGGTATTGCCACGCGCCTATTCTTATTTTCACTTTTGTTGTATTCGGTTTTCGCCCGCAAAGACCGTCAGCAAAGCTCAGCTCAAACCACGCCTTATTGTTCTGGAACCTTCGCGATTATTGTAGATCGTTTTCTTAAGATTGCGCGCAAGACGCGACCACTCGAGATTATTCCAGAGCTTGCGCGATGACCAGTGATAAGGCTAGAATGTTCGACGCGTGATGCATAAAAGCCGGCGCGCTCCAACGATGTTCAGTTTGATCGACGGCCGACGCTCTGTTCGCCGCTATCAGTGCCAGCGTGTATTGCTGTAATCTTACTTTCCGTTTACCGGCCACAAGTTCGGCCTAATAAACAGTTTCATCTTAAACACGTCGCCTGCTGCCTTCGTCGACGTCACACCCACGTGACAGTATGAAAAAAATTGAAGAAAGACACAAATGAAGAACTAGAGCCACAAGCGCTTAATAAAATTGAAAATATTTTTGCAGAGAGTGGCTACGCAAAAAACTGCGTTGAAGGATACAGAGGAAAAGCGTCATTGCGCATGACTTCCTTCGTTTGTTTCGTTCTTTTGTCGAAGCACATGCGCAGGCACTTTTCGCAAGCAGGTACTTATGGTTATTATTCACTTGTTTCTGTGTTCAAATTACGCTCTGGATGCAGACAGCCGTTCGTGTGAAACATTAGCCTCCAGAATGGCCGTGCCACGTGAGTAAATTTTCGGATGCCATGACTTCAGTGCATGGCTTCCTTATTTTTCTTTACGCGAAAGTGTTTTATGCCGGGGCCCACCAAGACTTCACTGACCTATTTCCGTCACGGAAATGACTCCGAAAAAATGCACATGATCACTCCGCAAAGAAAAATGTTCCGTCAGCGTGAGTCGAACCCACGACCTCTCGGTCCGCTAGAACAGATGCCGGGCAAGCTATCCACTGCGCCACGGTCACACAATCCGGACGCTTTACAAACGCGCCTTTGATATCTACCACTTTACTGTCGCAGTGCTCTTGTTCGGCGGGGCGTTTTCGGCGTCTGGGAGCGGTAAAGTGAAGTAATGCACCATGACCGTGCCCTCCGCAATTAACTGTGGCAACGCGTCACTGCTACGCGTGCGTCCCATTTGGCGCGTTTCCAATACGAGAGGTGCAGTTTTGTCAATGCCTTACCACACCGCGAGGTGGCGACCTTAGCTCAATCCTCATCCTCGTATAACATTCATCCATAATAAAAATAGCTCTTCGACGCGCGCCTCCTTCGCCTGGTTTTAACATCGCGTTCGCCGCTTACACTCGCCCCGATAAAAATCGTGACAAGGCTAGAGCGGAGATCGGATGCGTGTTCGCTTTACATGTAGTCCGGCCATGTTGTTCAATAGCTCATTCACATGCCGCGGGATGGCGTCCTCAGCCCATAACTCTGCTAAAACGTCTGCGTCCAGCGAGCGACACTCTTCTGGCTCTCGAACCGCTTTCTATCATTACGCTCTCACCGTGAACTACTAAAGCTACCGCAAAGGTTTGTTTAATCATTGATCATAGACGTTAATCGTCGGGATTAACGTCCATGATCAATGACATCAGCCTCCCGAATGGCCGGACGTCCATGACCAAGCATCAACGGGGATGCATCCGCGTTAAACGGTGCTATAGCTGCCAAATACCAGCAAACATTGAGCAAGCTGTTTTATATAAATGTACAGGAAACATTCAAATACTTCTGTAAGGACACGTTTTACTTTGGTGTTATAACGATTCCTATGAAAGAGAGACCAACCACGTTTTTTTTTTCTTTTTGATGAGTAACATTAGCGAGTGGCGACAGAAGATAAGGAGAAGATTCTACGCTGTGCGGATGATTTAAACAATGAAATCATCTATACTGCACACATTTCCTACGAGACGCTGCACTATATGTATACAAGCTTTCGTAATTGAGCTTATTATACTAAAAAGAAACATTCTGCGCAAACGCGTGAAATCACGTGGTGTCGTTGGTGCCGGTAGAACATTCTCAACATCGGTGGAGTGCCTGAAGACAGAAGATCGGTCTCCAGAATAATTTTGGGCCTGCTTCTGTTGTCAGTGACCTTAATTCGTTATGACCTCCACCGTGGACTCAGTGGAAGGATTGAATATGTGGAAGTACATAAGCACCTAGATGCTCCTTACACTAATCTCTGTGACACAGAATGCTTCGGCGAGTACACACTTCATATTTTGGAGGTATGTATGCGGATACATTCTCGTTAAAGTGTTTAAGTAAAAAGTATTCAAGCTGACTTTGCTATGATCTGGCTGACAAAGGCGGAAATGTTGAGGAAGCGTCTCAGCGGTACAAAGCGAGATACAGCATCCGGTTGTGTCTTGTTTCCTGCTTGTTGTGTGTGCTTCATCTTGTTGAGGCCTATCTCGCTGCAGGAAGATTTTCCTAGAGAGGGGGCACTTGGACAGAGTAATTCCCGTTCTATAACTCAGCGTTAGAAACATGCGAAGCAAGCAACAATCTCCTCCATTTATCAGCGCGTACACGCTGATGATGCATGAACTAGAAATCCACGGAATTACATCTGTGAAGCCTACTGACTGAAGACTTTGCA
>JALIZH010017997.1:0-41345 GCA_030522465.1 Rhipicephalus appendiculatus
GGTACCACTAAGTATTTGTTCAAATCCGCTGATAGAAGAGTAAAATAGGCCTTCTGCATAAACTTATCCGCGTGCTTCCGCCAAGAAGCCGGGATAAAGATAGTCTTGTCGAATCCTACAAATAAATACAAATAAATAGTCTTCCACAATTCTTTGATGCAGCCTATATGAAAAACGACGAAGCGGTATTCTCACTAGGAGGCTGTTTCATAACGTTCCTGGGAATAACGATATTTTTTCCGGCAGATTCCTTCATTTTACGCACGCTGCCCCGATTATTGATCCGTTCGGGCCCTGTAAACATTGTGAGCGCGCGGTGAGCTGAGTTGGAACTTAGTGCGGCGCGAAATGATTTCGCACATGCGGATCAGAAATGCAGTGTGCCATGTCATGATATAAATGGATGGAGGCACGCTCGCGTGCGAAGCAACTCGTAAGCAGAAGATGCCGCGTTTGTTACGCCAGCAAAGATTGTCGGAAATGCTACAGGCTGCGATTTTTTTTATCGCAGCCAAAACAGCCTCGACTTTTGACCCGATGGTAGACTGCGTTGCAATGCGCCTTGTAGGATGTGCTTCCTTAAAGGCAAAATTTCCTCATATTTCTCTACTCCAAGCTTTTCACAAAAAGAAACAAAAAGAAGCGTGTCATATATAAATAACAAAAAATGTTCTCCCAACATACGTAGAGAGGTAAACGGTTGCAGGTGTATTATCTGTTGTTGCCATTTGCCGGGGTTTATGCTCGCCTCCTAAGCATGGAATTGGTTGAAAGTGGACAAAACAAATGAAAGAGTCCGCGTTGTGATCAAGTTATAAGGTGTTCGATCTTTCATAAAGATCGCGCAATGCATTAGATGGTTCGTGAGGGTACCTTTCAGAGGCGAAGCACCTTAGGGCCGAGGCTTGTCCGTCCGCGGTGTCCATCACGGGGAGATGCGTGGATGTGAGACGCAGAAAAAGGTTTAACAAGAGACTAATATCAATCACAATTCTTACAGAACAATATAAAACGCCTAGAAGTACAAGCCCTTTATACTAGTCGGTTACTTCAACGTACGCTCGCGTTAAAATTACCACTTTCTGTTCTCGCCGTTCTTGGGTAGATATAAACGGTCAATCACCCGTGGCACATACCCGAATACCTGTGGTACATACCCGCCGCTGTGAATTAAAAAAAAGGTTTACCATAGACGAACAACAATCATAATCGAGTCGAAACAATATAAAACCGCTACAAGCACAAACGCTTTAGACTAGTCAGCGACTTCAACGTAAGCATTATGGACCTTAGGACCTAGCTTTGTCGTCGACTCTTTATGTCACTTAATGTCATTTATGTCCCTCAATTTACATTACTTGGGGCGGGCAAAGTATGGTTACTCGCCCATACGATACCCAGACCTTCGCCCACTCGTCACGATTCACTTCGTGGAGATGCGTGGATTTTTTTCTTTCGACAGTGAAGCTGCGCATGCACTGCGGAGCTGTCTTCAAGAGGTTCGACAACGTCTAATGCCGTGGCCGCTGTGACGCCGAGACAGTCGGGCATGATGTCAAGATGACTGCTCGCTTGAGCCGTGGGGTGTGTCGTAATACATGCATGAACCAGTGTGTCGCCTGCTTTCGGGTAGTCCTCGTGCGAGTGCTTCAAGTCTCACCATGCATGCCAGTGCTTTCACGTGTAGTTCGATGAAGATCAAACGTCGCATCAGTGTAAGTCCGGTAGGGTAACGCAAGAACAAACTTTTCCCTAATTAATGGGTGAATTATTCCTGCTGGCTTCATGCATGTGTACATGACTATTCATGCACCGGCATTCGCTGTATACCTGAGGCGCTGTCACTGAGGTTAATCACTACCCTAATCAAAATACGGCGAAGCGCACTTCGGAAAGGTGGTCTCCTTTATCAACGTGAAGGTGCTGCTTCTATTTTCTCTTTCACATTTATCCTCTGTTAGATAAAATCGCTATTTCGGTCAGTTTAGGGAAAATGAAAGACAACGTAATTAGGCACAACGAGAGTGCAGCTGGTGGTATTTAAATTCATAGGTACTACGTGATTTCTCGCTTCGGTATAGAAAATTCATGTAGCTCGCATTATCTATGCACGGCCAAAACCGAGCTAGGGAACCAATCAGGAGGTCGTGCAGTATAAAACGTGAATGTATGCAAAAACGCATGAAATGTGTGAAAACGCAAAATATAGAATACTCGTACAGCAGAGAAAAATGTTTATTCCTGGTGGTTTTATTTTCAAGCTTAATAATAGCACTCCTTCTAGCAAGGCGATGGTCGCAAATTGTCTAAAGAAACAAAACCAACGAGAAAAACACTCAGTGTAAATTTAGTCGTTAGATAGCCACAAGTCTGTTCAGGTGCGCAAGTGGCTGGTCCAAACACGAATCAAAATTGTCAAAGTTCATTAAGGCCAACAAAGGACATGTCCGTTCCCGAGCGCCAGAAATATTGATGAATGTATGTACCAACGAGAAGTAAAGAAAGATGCAGTTTTGGCGTGCCGTTATGGTTTACAGTATTTATTACTCTTCCTTTTTTTGCAGAAATCAGGCTGCCAACACACGAAAACAGACCAAGACTTTTTCCAAATGTGCAGTATTTGCAGCGTTTGTATGACCTTAACACAAATGGGAAACAGCTTTAGTTAGTCTGTCCAGCTCCACTGCATTAGTCACGTTAGTGATACTACCAGCTGTCTCTTCTTTAAAATGTCCTACAAATTAGAAAATCATCTCCACAATGTGTAGGGATGCATATACTTGATTGACAACCAACTTGCAGCTTACACACTTGTATATGTCACCTACGTTGTTCTTCATCAAACACACATAACAAAGATTCATTTACCCTTTGTAATTATTTTCTGCTCTACCAAGTGCCAATACCTACTTTAGCGTTATCTTGGTTGCTTTCCTGTTCGGACAGGATCGTGAAAACCACATCTCATCTGGCTCGACAGAAAATCAGTTCTACAACAATCAAACAAGTTCTATAGGGATACAGCCCCTTTTCTCTTTCAGGGAAGTGAGTTAGGGTGGTTCTAACAGGTAGACAGGATCGTTTTACAGCAGTGGCATATATTTACAAATAATTACTCGGTTCTTGTCAGTAGAAGTAGCCGCGATGACTGCAGCACCCTTGAGCATCGTTCACTATAACGTAGCGGTCGTATTCAAATGAATCAGCAGAGTAAACTACTCTGCTCCATTGCGACAGTTCCTGCCCAGGTAGAGAGCGCCCACATTGTCGCTGTTAGGGCCGAGCAGAGGGAAAAGTCAAACGGTTTCGGTCTCACGATGTGCGCAATAAGAAAAGATGCTCTACAGAAGGCGAAAGCTTCTCTATACAGCGCAGGCGCTGATGCCCTCCCCAGCAGGTATTTCCCACTGGTTACCAAATGAAAATAAATGCGAAAGCATTACTATACTTAGGGCACTCGTGCACTAAGTGCAGGGCTGCCTGTGCTTCGAAATTATTAAAAAATGTGCAACAAATTTTTAAAATGTGGCTGCTGCGTTGAGTTAGCGACGGATTTTAAAACGTCCATTATAATCCGTCACGTTAGGCACATCGACCAATGGAGGGCAAAGTAGGAAACCATCGATGGAAGTAGTTAACTACTAACTTAGGGATTCTATGAAGGTTACAGCTTTGCATAAAGCATAAGGGATGTCCAAAAACGCTGTTGAAGAAAACGAACACACATTAGTCGTGTCTAACCGGAAACGTATGTTGCTAAAAAAACTACTTTAAAAGACGGCTACTATGATAGTCGAGAAAAGACAAACAATTGCTATCCACAACCATCCGTTAGTGTCTGATATGAACGCTCTACAACCTGTGTAACGTTCCTCCTCCTTAATGCGGCACTGGAATAACCTTGAATAGCAGCTGCGAGAAGTATATTCCCAATTTCCTATCAAACGAAGCGGAACCACTAGCAGAGTGTCGCGGTAAAGCTCCCAGAAAATAACATGCGAAAAATGAGGATTCCACGGGCCCCTGAAATCATGAACTGTGGTATAGTACTCCTGCAGCGAGAGCAAATTTACGGACGCCAAGTAATTCTTGCACACAGCACGGTGGCGAATTCACAAAACACATCAATGTAATGTGATTACGTGTAAAAACGATTTACTCACAGGCATTATCCGTTCTTTAGCTCCATCGATGATAATAAAGCTGTCAGCAGAACGAAGGTTTACAAAGCGAGAAATCGTCCGTTGGAGAGGCCGCGCTTTTTACTACCACTAACGTAGTTCGTTAGCCACCATGGCGAGAGCTGGGTAACAAGCACGAATACACGCGCAGACATTACCACAAATATACACCACGGTTAACGGAACCATGCCATGCGAATGAAAGAAACTAAGCAGATGATTGTAGTGCACGGCAGTACCACTATATGGCTGCACCAGCGGTCGGTTTCTCTGTATAGCTCCCATAGGGACATGGAATTGAAACGTTCCGCCGCGCTAGCGCCGAGAGCGCCAAGAAACCCGTAGAGTTACGGCCCTTGCGATTGACGGCGCGCTAATGGCGGCGATTACGTAGCGGTTACGCAGTGATTACGCTGTTGGCGTCGTCAGGGCAACAGTAACAACAGCCTCTCGCTTCTCGCCTCCTCTCCCTCCCACTCCGTGCTCCCCCCCCCCTTTTTTTTTCTATTTTTGGTGGGTGAGGGGTGTTGCTTTTTCTCCTCTCATGCCGCGCACCGCTTTTTTTTTCGGTGCTTGATTTGTCTCCTCTCTCAACGCGCACCATTTTTTCTCGTTTTGTTATGCCGTGTGCCTGCGTGGCGCGCCTTTTCGTTTTTTTCTTTTTTTCTTGCGCGAGCTCAGTGCGTTTGAATGCACGCAGCCAGTATGTGCCAGAGCGTGAAGGACGAATTCCACCCACAACGTATCTTGACCTCGTTTTAGTGTCCGTTTCCGAAACAAAATATTTGTATACAATGTGACACGATACAAGTTCAGAAGAACAGAAGAGAACAACGCACAATGTGTCCATGACTAAACAGCAGTAAAGCTCATTGCGAAGTTCAGAAATTAGAAATAAAAAAAATCGGACACATTGAAATGTGAAGGCCTTTTGACGTTGACACATATAAAGCACATGACTTTCCTTAGGTGCAATACGGACTTATGCGCAGAGGAGCTTCTTATGAGACAGGGTCACGAAGTTTAAAGAAATTTCAACGCATGGCAAAAACAATAAACTATCGCAAGACATCTAAATATGAAAGAATAATGCAATGATCTTCTTATTAACCGTTGTACTGATACGAAACACACAACAAGCACTCATATATTTGCTTAGATATTGCTCAAATATACATGGAATGCAGGACACATTCACTGCAGATAAACAAAATGAAAAAACAAAGCAGATTTGGCGGAGTAAGTAGTACATTTCACTAAAAAGAGCAAGACACATTATTAGGAATTGACCACTACTTAATTATTAGCTGGTTGTAGCAACGGGATGAATGGAGATGGGCAGTTTATGCCGCAGCACATAACGTTCGAAGAAAAACGTATCACTCAACGGTCAGGTGAAATAAGCCTACTACACAGCTTTTCTTATACTGGGAATACAATGTCTAGCCGAAGATAACGTCATTGAAGGGAGGGTGTCATGCCGGGTACACTGAGCACTTCATTGTGGTAAACACAAACAGTAAAACTATACATATATGACACTCAAGGCTCATTAAAAAAAAAAAGAAAGACTCTTTGATGCCTACACATGAATTCTTAGAGCAGTTTTTCCATAGGTAATTATGGAGATAAGACATAAACACGAAGAATATTTCTGTAGCTGTAAGTACTGACATAGAATATTCACGCACCGAAAAAAAAGCACCGGGGGCAGAAGAGAAAGCAGCTCCACTTCAGTTGCGGATGGAGACTTCGCAGACAGCAAATTTCACAGCTGTTAAGCCCTCATTGGGCGAACGCGTCAGTTCTTGTCTTCTCCAATACTCTGAAAACGTTACCGTCCTGAAGAAAAAAAAGCAATTGAAAACTATGAATTCCAACGCACAAATAACGCAGGCGCATCACGCAAACGCCGTTTCCTCGTCTCGGATCAGTGCAAGCTGCGAAACATCGGGTAGCAGAAACGCGTATTTAAGGTATGAGGCCAAGTGTCGGAAAATTTTTTTTTTAAAAAGCGATAATCACTAAATATTATTAGCCTACAAAATAAAACACATCTTTTTAGGCACATGTGAGCATTTTAAAGCAAGTACTATTTTTCGTTAATTTTTCATAATTAAAAATGTCATTAAAAGTGGGCCTTACGCGAACACTCCTAACTCAAATTCCGTTCAATAAAAAAGATTCATTTTTTGCAGGGACATGAAAAAGGCTTTGGCCTGTGCATTGAACCAAAAAAATGAGATCTGATTAATATTAACAAAATAGTAATAAAATAACCCAAAAAGTATGCACTTGCACTAGGGGCACCTTCGTATAACAGGCAGCCATATTAAACCTTGTTGCACGATTTTGCTTATTGAGGTTCATTGCACGCCTACTAAGTTGATAAGGAAGTGTGCCAAGTTTTAATCAAAAAATGTTTATGAGAAAAACAGTTATGGCTGTTCGCGTACGGAAAAATACCAGAAATATAAGTTCTGAGAAAATCAACAAAAAAGATTCGAAACAGGTGCAGCGTTTACACAAGGTGATCAAGAGCGCTAAAATTCTCAATATTCGTAGCTAGTTCCATCGTGGACCTTACTAGTGTGAGCCTTTGCTCGAGTGGCAACTCTTTTTTTCTAGCTTGCAATGCAGCATCAGTGCCATGACGGGACGCTTTCGCGCTACGGTGCTGATCATTTGTGAGGCAAGCTTTTGCAGTGTAGAGGCCTGGATCGATCTGAATTTGCTCAAAACATAAAATGTGCTCTTGTTTTCACTTTTGAAATGACGCACAGCGTCAAACAAAGCAAATTTGATGGTTTACAGGCTCACGCACGTGTCCTTGAGTGTGATGAACACATGTACCACGTTACGCGTACCCGTGGTGAGAAGTTTATGACTTTTATGAACCAAAATTATGTGTTGACAAAGCTTTTAGAGCATTATTACATGTTCGCACTTGATATGATTGCTAAATAACCAACAAAATACTACATATCTAGTTAATCTTGTGATTCACACAGAAACGGCACTTCCAGTTTCGGTTTCGTATGTGATGGGTGGTCTCACATTTTTGCTTGTATATTTTGAAAAAATCGGCGTAGACAGAAACTTTTTGCAGCACAATGACGGGCAATAAATTGCGCGTTTACCATAATCAAAAACCAAAAACTGACATTTTGAAAAAAAAAATCGCTTTTTTTTCACTTGGCCTCATACCTTAAACGATGCGGAGTGATAAACTGGCAAAAAAAGCAAAACGCACTGCTTAGACCGCAGTCGCGTCAGAGACGCAAAAGTTAAAGCATGAGTGCTTCAATTTCAATGCTGCTAGGAACAGCGATATTAACCGCAACCTAGTGCTCTTCACGATTCCGCTAAATTTAAAAACAATTACTGTTGCCGAACTGCAATGAAGCTGTGCATATGTGGCTTAGAACGCAAAGAGCGTGCTCACCTTTAGTTTTTTGGAGCATGGAAGAATCTTGCGGACCTCGGCCGGTCTTGAAGTATCCGTGCACCATGGCATGATGTACGAATGTTGCGTGCCTTAGCCATCACGGCGCAAGAGCGCACACGCAGACACGCCATAACTGCACACGCCAGCCAGCGCTCGCTTCATGTAACGGAACATAACGAAACTTTGCATAACGGCAGGCCGCTTCGACGGGCTCCGATGGCGGCGACGAAGCACGGCTGCGCGTGGCCGGCGCGGGGGAGCACTGCTTTGTTGGCAAGGAGGAAGGCTCCCATTGGCTGTTTTCATTTTGACTCTCCATCGACTCTAGCACCAATTTCGCCTTCAGTTATCGCTCTTCTGGCTGGCGGCTCATTTGAAGATGGTGGCGGTGACGCAATAAGTTGTTACGCCGGAGCGGCCGGCTTTCCGACCGTTGGTTGCACTGTATTGATGTAGTGTTCAACAGTACCGCCGGATGACAGCGCCGCATGCACGGGTTTCTATAATAAGGGCTGCCAATAAACATGACATCACTTGTCCAAGGTCTATCCAAATAGGTCGCGAAACTTCGGGCGAAAAGCGGTTCAGAAGCTATTGCCAGCGACATCAGCATGGGGAGTTATGGGAACTGCGACTGAAGCGCGACTATGTTTGGAGGGAAGAAACACTAATAGTGAAAAACCAGGTTTTATCCATAGGCGAAGCAATGGTTATGTTTTACAAATGACATTTATTTCCGCAACAATATTATATAGGTGCAATCAGCAAATAATTTATGACATTGACATTATGCAGCTGTTGCCCTGAATGGAAAGGCGCGCTCGTAAAATTCGTCTGTGATGACACACCCCCTCACGTGTTTTAGTGTACCGCACTTGCTTGCGTTCTCTGAATTATTGCGGTGAAAATTTAAGTTGTGCTGTGCGCGAAGTTGTGGCGTGCGTTGCATCGTTGGTGAACGTCTTGAGTACAGTGTCCAACGGGCAGCGGGACGATACGGATAACATTTAACGTGGAATGCATGCCTCGGTACCTGCGGAAACGATGTGCTGTGCAAGGATGCAGTAGCAACACACGTATGCCTGGCGACCCATGTCTTCTAGATAAGAAAGAAGGGCAACGGTTAAGAGGACTGTGCTCACTGGACTTTCATGCATCAATATTCCTGCGGCCCGGTTTTTTTCTTGAACACGCAGTGCCTACGGTTATTCGTGTTATCGGTGAGCAGATCGCTAAGTTATCTATTGCGCTACAATTCGCATACCTGCATTAGCATATGTAACGGTAATTTATCGGAGCATGGGCAAAACAAAGCGCATGTAGTGTTCGCACACTTTTTGTGCTTATTCACTTGGTGCTCATTGTGTGCAGAGTAATAAAACTGAGTTATTTTGATTTTGAAAAAAACTGAAGTGTCATAATTCGGGCTGGACTAAGCGTCATTTCTTCTTGTTAGAACTGTACAACAGAAGGAGTTTGCACACTGAGAAGCCTGCGTATGTGCGAAGCAAATAAGCAGCGCTACAGATATGAAAGGTGCACTGCTGCTTGCTTTAATCCATCTGTGGAAGATGCCACGAACGCCGAATGAAAGTTTCAAGAATAAGTTTCCTAGTGAAACCGAGGCGAATTTAACGGTAGTACACTTAAACATCACTATCTAGTCATGAGTCAATATTAGTGTAGCTGGCGTTGACTTGAAGCGCACTCGTGGAGGACTCGCCGGCGATCGCCTTAGCGCGAGTCCTTAGCAATCAGGGGCCTGCAAAAACTAATTTGCGATCAAATTTCGCGCTAGTGTCAACAAAATGACGTCACTTGTTTACCAGCTATTGCGTCACATCCGCTTTATTTTTTTTGTTCCGCCGGAAGCGTTCCCTCCTCACACAGATGGCGCTAAGCCCCATGAGCAGCTGATGAGCCGCCATTTTCTGAACGTATGGGCTTCTATGGAAGCTTCGCTACCAGTTACATTTACCTTGACTTGTCCGCCCGGAGACTCGGCTGTCGTGTCACTCACTCGCCCGATGCGCTCGACATGGTGTCAGAAGTGGGCGGGATCCATCTTCGCTGAACCCATGCTTCCAACCTCGTGACACGGCACCGCCGCCGCCGCTGCTCCGCCATGACGACTACCGGTGTTGAGGGCTCCGCCGGGACGTCGGCCGCTCCGTTTCTGCAAGGCATGGCCCAGCTGCGTCGATCGTCGCCGTTTGACAACCACAGCTCCTGGCCTACATGGCTGCTGCAGTTCGAGGACTTCTCGTTGGCTACCGGACTTTACGTCCCTCCGGCAGAGGTACCAGTGCGCTCTATACTGTACTGTATGGGCCCGCAAGCCAGGGTTGCCTTGCGTCGACCACGCTAGGCAAGGCGGATTTGAAGGGACGTCACTGCCGTGAAGAAGGCGTTCACCGACCGCTTCGTTCACCCGCCGAATGAGCTGTACGAGTGAGCGCGCTTCCACCGACGTACGCAGCGACCAGGTGAAACGGCCGACGCATTTTTACTGCGCTCCGGACAATGGTCAAGCCTGCAACTATTCGTCACCCAACGTCAAAGAGCGACTCGTCCGAGACCGTTTTCTCGTGGGCTTGCTAGACCGCGAGCTCTCGGACAAGCTTTGTCGGAACCCGACAATGACGTTGCCAGAAGCGCTGACATACGTTCGACAGCACGAATGCGCAGATAACGAGCGCAGAACTCGTGACTCGGCTGAGGAATTGTCGTTCACCGTCGACGCCACTCGACTTCGCAAGGAAAAAGCAAGCGCCAGCTGATAAGATAACGCAACAACTGTGCCTATTCTGCGGATGAGCGTCACACCCTCGCCCCGACTACTGTCCGCCTCGCAGAGCATCCTGCAACTTTTGCCACAAGACTGGCCATTCCGAGAACGTGTGCCGCAAGAAAAAGCTTCTAAACGGGAAGCCCGCACAGAAGCCTTCGGCTAGCTCCATCGAGTTGCATGCAGTTGCGGGAGAGCACCCGAACGCGAAGCTCGTCGAGATATTCGTTGATGGGCGCCCACTTTCCATCAAAGTAGACTCCGGCGCCGAAGTTGTGGTTTTACCCAGTACGCTTTCCGGCGTCTCCTCGAAGCTTCAAGACCCCAAGAGCAAGCTGAAAGGCCCAGGCAACAACATCCTGTCGTTCATAGGCACCTACGTCACTACTTTGTCGTGGCACGGAAAGTCAACCAAGCAGCTTCTCTACGTCCTAGCAACCAAGACGGTCCCGCTGCAAGGTTTCCCGGCAATCAAAGCCTTGGGCGTGTGCACGTGTGTCGACAAAGTCGTGAGGACTTCACAGCCCTCGGGCGACTAGTGTCTCGATCGCAATCTCTTCCCAGGACTTGGAACGCTCCCCGAAGCCTACACTATCAGGGGCGCTATTTTGTAAGCGTTCTAGCATAGAACGGGGAGGAGGATAGAACAAAAAGAGGAGGGAAGCAAACAGCCAATAGGCGAGCTGGGGAGTTCAGGAATGTATGCAGTGCATAAAGAAATGTATAATTATTATAACTGAACATCGATATTCAGAGGCATTGTTTTTCGCAGCTTGAAGTTGAAGAGCTCGGTGACTTTGACAATTAGCTTCTGTTAAGGTCTTGACGTAGCGCCAGGTGGTATCGCAGTGGCGCTGGCCCCACGCTGTTTAAACCAATGCTTCTAGTATTAGCAGTATTAGTGTACTTGTAAAATTCAAACGGCGCGACAATTCGAACCGTTACCCAGTTGTCGAAATAGCGCAGCAATCGAGAAGAGGTCCGCGCTTTCCCGACAACCAAAGGGCGTTTCTGCTCTCATTTATGGAGCGGCATCCCCAGTTAGCCTTACGTGCTAGCGAGCTCACCCACGAGTACACAGCAGCGGACAGGCGTCAGCTGTGAGGCGGTAGAGAGATGCGCGAGAAACCCACTCCTCCGGCCCCACCGCTTACGTTTCGATCCAAGCCGAGTTGTCCGCGGAGACTGTTTTGTAGCCATACCATCGATAGAACGACGCCCGAGCCCGGTATAACAACCTCCTCTCCGTTCTAAGCACATTTTGTGGCTATTCGCACGTCTTGACCGTCGGAATAGCCTCACAGCCTCGACCAATCGCGCATGTCTTTCCCTCCTCTTTTTGTTCTAACCTCCTCCCCGTTCTATGCTAGAACGCTTACAAAATAGCGCCCCAGGCTGCAACCCAATGCTACGCCTTTCTCGTTGAGCGTACCCCGGCGCATTCCACTCCCTCTCCGCGACGTCAAGACTGAGCTAGACAAGCTGGAAGCACAGGGTGTGATTTGTCGTGTGGACCCACGCACTGACTGGTGTGCTGGACTGGTTGTCGACCCCAAGGTCTCGGGCGGCTATCAGCTGTACGTGGACTTGACTGGCCTCAATAAAGTGGTTCTTGGAGAGCGTCACGTGCTTCCTACACTGGAACAATGCCTCGGATTGCTTAAAGTCCCTAAAAAAACTACAGTAGCGCCAACCGCGCCCCTTCGCCTCGGCCTCCTCTCCCAGCAGCTGCAGCAGCGCCTCTATGGTGTCCGCCAGGAAACTGCCGAAAGCACGGCCGGCCGTGCATACCCTCTCCCGGCGCACGGGAGAGGGCATGCACAGCGCCGGGAGAGGGTATGCACACAGGACAGACAAGATGGCGCGCTTGCACTACCAAGCGCTGGGGAGAGGAGGAGCCTGCACGCCGACACGTATGGCGCTACTTTAGTTATTCTAGGGACTTTAGGATTGCTTGGGGAGGCTACAGTTTTCTCCAAGTTAGACGCCACTTCAAGCTTCCACTCGGTCAAGCTGCCTCCCGAGTCCCAAGAATTGATCACGTTTATAACTCCGTTTGGACGCTATTGTTTCTTCCGGCTGCTGTTTGGGATCACGACTGCACCGGAGTACTTCTAGCGGCAGATGTCCCGGATCTTAGAATGCCAAGCTGGGGGAACATGATTGATGACATCCTCGTCTTTGGGATCACACGCTCCGAGCATGACCGCCGTCTCCGACAAGTGATGGACTGACTAGCAAAGGCAGTAGTCACGCTCAACCTCGAGAAGTGCTCCTTTGTGACTTCTAGTGTCATGTTTCTTGGTGTCGTTGTCAGCGTGGAAGGAATTTCTCCAGACCCAGACAAGGTTGCGGCGATCCGAGCCACCCGAAGATGTCACAGTGGTCCGTCGTCTGCTGGGCATCGTGACCCACATAGGGCGCTTCTTGCCCCACGTTTCGGAGGTGACTGCGCCGATCCGAGCATTGCTGCTCAAGAACTCTGCCTGGACTTTGGGTCCGGCGCAGCAGTCTGCCTTCTCCGAACTGAAGAAGCTACTGTGCTCAGACCTCTGCGTGGCTGTCTACAACACCACATACAAGGCCACGACCTCAGCTGACGTGAGCTCCGGTGGTCTCGGGGCAGTACTTCTTCAAGAACAGCCATCCGGTGAGCGTCGAGCTGTTGCTTTCGCATCACGTTCCCTCGCACCCACTGAACGCCGGCACAGCCAAAGAGAAAAAGAAGCTTTGCCGGCCAGCTGGGCGGTACAAAGCTTCGATGAATACGTCCGTGGACTTCAATTCTTCCTCGAGACGGACCATCAACCGCTAGTGGCGCTCTTGGGTTCCATGTATGTTGACCTACTGCCACCACGGATCCAGCGGTTTCGCTTGAAGCTGATGCGTTTCCAGTACCAAGTACTTTACGTACCAGGGAAGTTGTTAGCAACTGCGGAAACGCTTTCGCGTGCACAGCTGGATTCCCCTTCATCCGATTGGTTGAACCAAGTAGAGCTCTTTGCCCAAGAGGTCGTCCGCTCCTTCCCAGAATCGTCTCGTCGCAGCTCGAGCACCTTCGCCAGGTCCAAGCCAAAGACGGCGAGTGCATTCTGCTGCTTCAGTATTGCGTGAACAGCTGGCCTCGGCAGTCCCACTTACCTCTCCATGTGAAGAGGTACTGGCTGTACCAATGGGACCTCAGCGTCGGCGAGAGCCTGCTTCTAAAGGGGTCCAGCATCGTCGTGCCGTCTGCCCTTCAGCGCCACCTGCTCGAGCTTCTCCATGAAGGGCATTAAGGCATCAACCGATGCAAAGCTTTAGCTTGGGAGTCAGTATGGTGGCCGGGCATCAGCAACCAGATAAAAACATTGGTGTCTAACTGCCCCACATGCGCCGAAACCAGAATGCAGCGCTCGGACCCCGTGCTGCCCTCATCCACATCAAGTCGGCCCTGGGAAGAGATCGGGATTGATCATTTAGATGCGAACCATCTTACGCTCGGGGGCTTTGTCCGTCCCTCCCTCCCGCGTCAGGCGTCCCGCGTCCGGTCCCTTTCATGAAGTAGGGAAGCACCCGCTATGTCAACCAGAACACTGAAGTACAATAAGGCCGTCAACCACCACCACAGTCATGGCCGACAGCACAGAGTGGCTGCTTGGCAATGGCTAGGAAGGTGGTGGGTGAAAGCAAAGAATGACACGCACTACCGGTGGTGTGTGTCGCCCACGTTGATTCCATTCCTTGATCTTGCTTCCATGTGCTTGCGGGGCCTTTGCCTGTCCCCCCTTCCCGCGTCCCACAACCCCCTCCCCCCTCTCTCTTCTACGCTCCCCAAATTTCTCTCCTCTAGGAATCCTCTACTCCACGGAGCGGCGCCCGCGTCCGACAACCCCACAGCGCATGCGCGTCCTCTCCCCCCTCTCTCCTAAGCTCACCCGCTTTCTCTACTCTAGGAATCCTCTACTCTACGGAGCGGCTCCCGCGTCCCACAGCGCATGCGCGTCCCCTCTCTCCTCTCCTACGGTTCCCCCCCCCGTTCCCTCCTCTAGGAATCCTCTACGTAGCGGCGCGCGACAGGTGGTGCGACAGCTGCATACTCCGCTGGGGGCACCACGGTAGTTCCGCGGTATAAAAATGACGGAGCGCGCCTCATTCTCTCTGCTGTGCAGCGCCGCGATTAGCGCCCGGGGCGCTACCGCTAAACGAGAGCGGCGACGTTTCTCCCGCTCAAGCTAACCATCTCGCCGCTGCTTCGCATCCACACATGGTTCCCTTTAGCGGGAGATGGGGGAAGTTTTTCTTAGATGCGAAGCATCTTATGCTTGGGGCTATGTCCGTCCCTCCCGCGTCCCGCGTCCGTCCCGCGTCCGGCTACATTCATGAAGTAGGGAAGCACCCACTATGCGAACCACAGCACTGTAGTACAATATAAGGCCGTCAACCACTACTACAGTCCCCAGAGTCATGGCCGCGAGCACAGAGAGGCTGCTTAGCAATTGCTAGGCAGGTGGTGTGTGTCGCCCAGGTAGACTCCATTCCTCGATCTTGCTTGCATGTGTTTGGGGGTGGCTTAGTCCTCCCTATCCGCTTCCCACAGCACCACAGCGCATGCGCGCCTCCTCCCTCTCTCCTCTTCTACGCTCACCCCCCGTTCTCTCCTCTAGGATTACTCTCCCTATCCGCTTCCCACACCACCACAGCGCATGCGCGCCTCCTCCCCCTCTCTCTCCTCTCCTACGCTCACCCCCCGTTCTCTCCTCTAGGATTACTCTACGGAGCGGCGCCCGCGTCCCGCGTCCTACACCCCCCACAGCGCATGCGCGTCCCCTCTCTCTCCTGTCCTAAGCTCACCCCCCTTTCTCTCATCTAGGAATCCTCTACTATACGGAGCGGCCCCCGCGTCCCACACCCCGACAGCGGATGCGTGTCCCCTCCCCCCTATCTCTCCTCTCCTACGCTCACCCCCTTTCTCTACTCAATCATCTACTCTACGGAGCGTCCCACAGCGCATGCGCGTCCTCTCCCCCCTCTCTCGTACGCTCACCCCCTTTCTCTGCTGTAGGAATCTCTACTCTACGGAGCGGCGTCCGACATCCCCACAGCGCATGCGCGTCCTCTCTCCTACGCTCACGCCCTTTCTCTACTCTAGGAATCCCCTACTCTACGGAGCGGCTCCCGCGTCTCTCCTCTCCTTCGGCTCCCCCCCGTTCTTTCCTCAAGGAATCCTCTACGGAGCGGGGCGCGACAGGTGGTGCAACAGCTGCGTACTCCGCTGGGGGGCGGTATAAAAATGACGGAGCGCGCCTCATTCTCTCTCCTGTGCAGCGCCGCGATGAGCGCCCGGGCCACTACCGCGAAACGAGAGCGGCGACGTTTCTCCCGCTCAAGCGAACCATCTCCCCCTCTGCTTCGCATCCACACATGGTTCCCTTCAGCGGGAGATGGGGAAGTTATTTTTCAATCGGTTACAGCGCAACACACACGAGGACAATAGAAGGAAAACGGACGACACGGCGCTGAGCGCCATGTTGTCCGTTTTCCTTCTATTGTCCTCGTGTGTGTTGCGCTGTAACCGATTGAAAAAAATGCGTCCCCACCCCGTCTCTCTCCTTTCCTACGCTTCTCCCTTTCTCTCCACTGGGAATCCTCTACTCTACGGAGCGGCGCGCACGACAGGTGGTGCGACAGCTGCATATTCCGCTGGGGGCTCCGCGGTAGTTCCGCGGTATGAAAATGACGGAGCGCGCGCGCCTCATTCTCTCTCCTGTGTAGCGCCGCGATAGCGCCCGGGCCTCTGCCGTGAAACGGGAGCGGCGACGTTTCTCCCGCTCAAGCTAACCATCTCCCCGCTGCTTCGCATCCACAGACGGTTCCCTTTAGCGGGAGATGTTTTTTGTCATATGTTTGGGCCGAGAGGGCCGCTATGCTAGACCTGCTGGTCCCCACGTGTGGGTTGCCTGGTCGCGCGTTGCAACATCAGCGTCTGCGCTGGAGTCTAATAAACTTCTAATGTCTCTCTCACACACACTTGTGAATGATGGAAAGGTGTTGATAGCGTACGTGACAGAGAAACCACGTTAATCATGTCATGACAAGAGAATCGTGTTCGTCACACTCAGGTGCACCTGTGCGAATTTTGGTATATACCAAGTTAAGGAGACGATCCCAAAAGTGCAGAGATGTATGTTACGTTTACCTCATATCCCCCCGATGTGCGGTGGTGACGTCGAAATTTTCCCTTGCTTGGACGCTCTTTTGACAGGCCGTGTGTGTGATTCAGAAGGGTCAATAATATAGGTACTAGAAAAATGGTTTAATAAGACATTAGCCACACTGCTAAACTGTTATTACACGGTTGGATTTGATATTTTCAAGGCCCTTGAACTGAAGAACTAAAACTTATGTATACGGTCTCTATGCAGTATATATATCATACGTACCCGTTTGATCTGATTGGCACAAAAGTGTAGCTGCGAAATCTGTTTAACACGAAATTGTTTTATGCCGGGGTCCACTAAGACTTCAGTGACGTATTTCCGTCACGGAAATAGCGTAGAAAAAATACACATGATCAGAAGACAAAAAAAAAGCGTGGCTGATCCCTCCGTCATAGGAATCGGTATAACGCGAAAGTGAAATGTCTCCTTACAGAAGTAGTTGAATGTTTACTGCACATTGATATAAGATGGCTTGCACAACGTCTGTTAGCGTTTGACAGTTACAGAAGCGTTTAACGTGGATGCATGCACATTGGCGCTTGGTGGGACATCTTTATCCCGACGACTACCGTCCATGATCAATGATTAAACAGATCCTTGTGGTCATAGATGCTTGTAGTAGCTGTACGGTGAGAGCGGAATTAGAGAAAGCGGTGCGACAGCCAGAACAGCGTCGCTCATTGGACGCCGAACTTGGGCTAAGGTCGCCTACTCGCGGCATGTTAGAGTTATAGAACAACGCTGTCCGACAAGAGCGAAACGCAACGCGCGTCGAGTCTTCCCCGTTGGCCGGATGCGGTTTTTCGCGGGGCGAGCTTAAGCTGGGAACGCGGAGCTACGGCCACACAACGCGCTCGCGCGTTGCAGACCAATTTTGTTATGGACGGATGCTCTGATCGAGGCCGATGCTAGGGGTAAGGTCGCCACTTGGCAGTGTGTTAATACGTTGACAAAATTGCACTTTTCCTATTCGAAACGCGCCGAATGGGATGGACGCGTAGAAGCGCGTCCATTCCTGTTTCCTGAAACGCGTCCATTCCTGAAACTCGTCCATCCCATACCTGTTCTAAAGTGCATTTCATGCACTTTACAACAGGTATACATTTTCTTTTGACACACATTTATTCATGACACATAATGCATACAGCCAGAAGAATTCTCATGATCTTTTAGTGTTGACGCCAGCCTCCTTGCATATGAGAGGAAAGCATTATCTTGTTGCTCCCTGGGTGGGCAAGCATTGTAAGAAGCGTAAATACATCTTATTGTTTTGTGATGTGGAAGCTTCAGTTTTGCTGTACTTCTGATGAATCTGTATGCATGTGGCGATATTGTGTACAGAAGGCTGCAGAGCACAAGAAAGTCAGCTGGGTAAATTGATGCTTTGGTGACGAGAACTTGAAGCTGCTGTGTCACAAATTTGATAACTTGCACTTCCCACTCATGTGGAAGAGCTTATGACGATAGTTGCTCCAGGAGTGCGACAAGAAGCTTCATCAGAATCTCGAACTCATGTCCATTCTTTAAAGAATCCTTCATGACATCCTCCATGTCGCACAAAACTTTCTGAAGCACTCTGAAGTCAGAGATCGTCGAGGGAAGCACAGATGAACCTAGGTTTTCCAACCTCATTTCACCGACAGGTGGTGAGGTTGGAAAGGTCCGAGGACACTGTCACCGCACAATGCACAACTGGCACTTCTTGGTTGCGGAAGTTGAGAAAAAGTACTTGTGTCTGTGTGACGACCTTGCTCCAGAAATCAGTAAGACAGAGACGACCCACTGCTTTCAATAGGTCCCCGAAACTGGCGATGGCATTCTTGTTTTCTTCTGCTTCTGCATCAAGACGAGCGCGCTTTTCTTCGGGGCTCTCACGTGCTGCAGTTACTTGTCGGGACAACTAGGAAGGACTATTGGGAAAGATGCTTGGGATGACAGAAGGCTTCAATCGCGTCAGTTCGAGGGGTACTTCAATTAGTTTTCTAGCCATGCTGTCGGTATAGTTCGTCGAGTTCACGAAGTCAATTTCATGGATGTGGTGCTCACAGACCTGCAATGAAAGCACAACAACAAAGTATAAGACGAAAGCGACGTTTTACAGAATTATAAGATCCTAGCAAGCCGCTTGTACAAACTAAGGCAGTTGTTGCTTTATATCTCTGCTTCAGTACGGCAACCACGACACGGCCATGAAGAACGCTGTGCGAATCTCGATTTGGGATGTTAAGCCGCGAGCCATCGTTAATTCTGCACTTGGATGCATAGCGGACACACGTATCGTAACTCACATGTAATATCACATGCATCGTAACTACGCCCTGTACATCGTCTATTCGATGTAGTCAATTTTACTGTCGAACACATAGCGCGAAATAAATTTATGATTAGACAGACCCGCAATCGACGCCTATACGTTGCATTATACACTTAAAAGCACGAACACACAACAAAATTACGCTGACACTGTATCTGTACAATTTTCATTCCTTGAAGTGTATAGCGCGTCGTAAGAGATGCAAGTATCACGCAATACAATCAACTAAACCTCGCTCTCACGAGAAGTACGACCGCGAAAAGCAAACGGGAACATGTGCTTACCACTGTGTACTTCGTAGGTACGAAGTTTTCCCGTCGCACTGCCTTCGTCCACGCTGCATTTTGTGCGGGGTCCGACGGAAACCTGTATACGCGCGCTTGCGGTTCGTCAGCATAGTTTGACCGACAGTTCGGTGTGCAGCAGCACCCAGGCATTTTCGATGGCATGGCCGCAAAGTTCTGTGTTACCGATTCACAAACTGCCTGTCGGAACATAGCGAAAGGAATGGTCAGACCCTACACACACCGTATCCTGACATCAATACACCCCACTTTGTTACACAGGGTGCGTATCGTCTGGACACCTGGACACGCCTCTCTCCATGGCAATGAACGCGCTAATGCGGTAGCTCGAGAGCTTACAAACCGGGCGCCATCGGAAGAGCTGTCCAACCCAGACGACGCACCAACAGAACCACTAAACTACATTGAAACGCTACAACATTACCGAGAAAGCCGTATGTACTTCCCACCACCACACAAATCACTCAACCGAGAGGATGCTGTTGCCTGGCGGCAGCTTCAGACCAATTCATTCCCCTGCCTTTACATCCTTCATCTCTTCCGCCCCACACAATATCCCTCATACTGCCCCTATTGTGGAGCAAAGCCCACGGTGTATCACTGCACCTGGGAATGTCCACAACCACCGGGCTACCGCCCTATTCCTTCACCCTCGCATTCCTCCTGGGAGACTGCGCTGACCAGCTCAGAGCCGCAGGACCAGCGTCGGCTGATCCAGCGGGCACGTGGTGTGGCGCGAGCCAATGGGGCCCTGAACTAAGGGCTCCACCCAACGAGGATGATCCTCTAGGCCTTCATAAATAAAAGTTTTTCTCTCTCTCTCTCTCTCTGTGCAGTACCACTCAGCTACATAAGCTACATAGTACAAGGAAATACACCGACGACAAAAAGCAGCGCTTCCGCGAAATGGTGTCAACGTTGCCAGACGCTGAGGCTGACGCCGCTAGCATCAACACACTTTGTATTCGGGCCTGCATTATATAGTAATTCTTACTCTCGGTACTGCACCACATGATTAGGCGATGATGCGAATAGACGTATATACAATGTTTCTTATGTTTTTCAAAAAAAAAAAGGCTTATGGATACCACATTTAATAAACAGTTTTCCTTTCCCAACGCGCGGGCTGACCACATACGAAAGCCAAGCCAAGTCGTGCCGGTCTTCGTAGGTGCGTGTGCTGCGTCGGCGCTTTGACAGAAAGCCCGCCGATCCGCCCACATATCTCACTTTGGTGACGTAGCGCTGTGGAGAGAAGGGCTTGCACCGGCCTTCTCTTAGTTCTAGGTGGTGTTGGTCTGGGTGCAAGACGTGAACTCCCCGCGAACGTATTGGGGCCAGCTCAAAGCCCGCACTCCTACGTGGTGGAGACTCTGACGTGTGTACTCCAGCGTAACCGGGTGCACCTCGTGCCAACGACGGGAACCCCGACTGCCAACCCACCTGGAATCCCTGTGGTGGCCCATCCCGAGACGACTACAACAACACCTGGAGCTGACCGAGCAGCCCAAGACCAGGTAACAGCGTCGCCTCAAAGAAACACCTCCACTACAGAGGAACCTCGGGGTTCGACTTCTACGTCACGCGTCTCGCGGTATGGCAGGAGGTTCCGCAGGCCGAAAAGACTCGACCTGTGAACATTGTGTTCTTTCGAACCAAGAGGTCTGGTGCATGTGTTTTGTTCAAGTTTACAGAGCGGGGGGTGGGGGGGGGGATGTAGTGCACGGCAGTACCACTAGATGGCTGCACTATATTGATGTAGTGTACAACAGTACCACCGGATGGCAGCACCCCATGTACGGGTTTCTAGTATTCCACATGAATGGAGGCAAGACTTCATCATCAAACCACTACCACGCAACATGCATCCACAGTTCCACGAACATCGACGTCGGGCACGGGCAAAAGTTCACGACAAGTACTCGGACGCTGAGGGCCCCTTCTTTGTCGATGCAGCTGGACCAGTGAACGGCAAATACACGGCAAGCGTCATTCATCGAGGTAAACAGATCGACTGTATATCAGCCCAGGACACAGACACAACTAGCATGGAAGAAGCCGGAATCGCCCTCGCCCTACGAAACCCCGGGTCCACCTTCGTTCTCACAGACTCAAAAGCAGCCTACCGAAATTTCTGTAAAGGCTACATTGGCCCCATTGCGCACCGAATCCTAACACAGCTATCGTCCCCACGCTCAGAGGGTGAATGGAAACAGTTGATATGGATACCCGGCCACTGCGGAGTTAGAGGCAATGAGCTCGCCCATGCCTCGGCCCGAGAATTGCTCTTCCGGACCTCCGACCCCGGCATATCGCACCCACCCTCGGCTATGCGTATGGACCCGCTCCTAACATACACAGATATTCTGGAACACCAAAGACTTGAAAGACGGAAACTTCCGCCCCCGGGGCCAAACCTCAGCAAGGAATCTCAGGTAGCGTGGCGTCGCCTGCAGACCTTGTCCTACCCCAACCCATACATATTGTCCAAGATAGATCCCGACACATACGCATCACAGTGCAGGTTCTGCGCCAATAAAACAGCCACCCTGTACCACATGGTATGGGAATGCCCACACAACCCACCTATGCAACCCAGGACACAACACAACATTATAGGGTGGGAGGCAGCTCTGTCCAGCTCGGATCCGAAGACCCAAGAGGCCCTCTTGAAACGTACGAGGACAGCGGCCCGCGCCAATGGGATCCCGGACTAAGGATCCCACTCACCGATCTTCTCGCGAAGAACATGAAATAAATGTTTTATTCTCTCTCTCTAGTAAGGGCTGCTAATAAACATGACATCACTTGCCCCTCACGGAGACTCGGCTGTCGTGTCACTCACTCGCCCGATGCGCTCGCCAATGGAAACGATCAGCAGCAGGCAAAGTTCACGCAGTTGTTCGTTAGCAGCCAGTGTGGGAATGCTGCCAGATTTGAAGCGGGGGTTTCGCTTATGCTAGTGCCTCGAGTCTTACGGGAGCTGCAATACAGAACCAAATAAAGCATGCATTTCGCCGTAATGCTGTTTAATTAGGAATAATTATTAAGAAAAGAATTGCCTTAATCCCGCCCTGCGAACGTGGATGTCTGACAAAACTGTATTAAACAACGCACATGATGATTGGGCGGAGGGGGGAGGGGGTGTTATTTATTACTGTGAGGAATCAGACACAGAGACAGCACCCGTTCCTGGGCGGACTGTTCTATATTGTACCTCGTCTTCCTCTGTCTCGCCCCAGCTGCCCGCGCGCCCTAACATCGGTGTCTTTCTTTGTGATAACACTCGGCCATGACTGCAGAGCGCGCGAAGCTGCCGACAGTGTCTCTGGTGGGCGGCTTTGGCTGCATCGCAGCGGTCGGTCCTGGCCACCCTGCGACTGGGCTGGTCGATCTGCGGTAGATGGGTCTGGTGGGCGACCCTGGCTAACTCGCAGTGGTCGATCTCGGCCACGCTGCAATGTCGTATGAGCTGCAAGGCATGCTTCTGGCGGTCGGCTTTGGCTTTGTCGCAGAGGTAGTGGTGAATGCGGCATGTCCGGGGAAGGATGCCGGAACAGCATCCGCGGAGGCGCCGTGGCTGGCAAGGTCTCTCGGTGCTTCTTTTCGGTTACTTCCGCATGATTGTCCACGCCGGCAAGACGGTCAGGACATTTGTCATGAACCTTATCAATGGGGCGCTCGCTCTCTTCGATTTCATTGACGCCCGACGGCTCTGCAAGTGGTTTAGATGACTGTTTTGGTGCCATGTCTGTGAAGTCCAGCGCAGATTTCTTCGTGATTAATATTCCGTCCGCACGAAAGGGGAATAGCGACGGAAGAGTTTTCTTCCGCTCGTCCCGGGAAACCTTCTCACAGAACTCCTGCGTGTTGGACCCATGGTACTCCACCCCGTCCAATTGTTGATGGTCTGCAGCCACGTACTGTGGTTCTTTTCCTTTCTCAACGGCTGCTCTCACCATCACACACAGGCGTGTCCTGGAATCTTCCAGATGGGTGTCTCCGGTAAACGTAGGCTTGGATTCGTCCGGCGTCTGGAGAGGCAGCGTGCCGAATACGAGGGGAGCCGGCGCGTCCAGGTCACCAGGCGAAGATGAGCTTGGGACACGCGTTACGAACTCCTGTGGAGGAAATGTGGTCTCGGCTTGTGGTGGTGGTCCTGTGTCGGACACCGGCGCAGATTCGCAGCACTGCTTGGGTACAATGTTTGTATGAGTGCAGGGTAGAAAGCCTTTCGTCGATAAGCTGCACAGTGCAGCGGCAGCCTCAAGGTAGTGCCCCTCCATTGCTCCACCCTCTGTAGCGGCGAGGCTGAAATGGCCGGTGGTATTGCGGTCGTACTCAGTTCGTCCAAAAGCAGCGATGAGCTTGGTGCTCCATTCTGCCCAGGACTGCTGCCGAACGCCTTCATACCTGTGCCACGCCGCGGCAGCATTACGAAGGCGGTCGACGGCCACACACCATTTCTTTTGGTCTGTCCATGCCTCGCGAGCTCCAAGAGCGTTGATGGTCGCCACCCAGTTGTCGGCGTCGTCGTGGAAGCCGCGGAACTCTTGTAGTTCGCATGCAGACGATGGTGGGACGGCCCATTAAAATCCAGAGAGCGCCAACGTGAAGCAGCCCAGCTGGTGTGAGAGCTGCATGAGGGCACCCCTGAGCTCTCTGCGTTGCTGGTGTGAGGTGGCCTCCAGGTCGTGCGAGGCGGCTACATCCAGCGTGGCGTTGGCGGCACTCAATGCCGGCATGAAGTCAGGCAACTGCGCAGAGCTCAATGCTCTCGAAGCGTTCACCGTGCCGCGGAGTCGCGCGATGGTATGCCGCAGCTGCGCGGCGCTGTTCCGCATGATGCGGTGGTTGCGCTTGCGGTTGCGGGTTGCTTGTCAGAGCAGTATGCCGTGGTAGCGTACGCGTCCGCGGAGTATGTCGTGGTATCAGTACTCACGGCGGCGACACGCACGTCCGAGGAAGCCTGCACAGCGTCCCTTGGAGGCTCGCACGTTGGAAAAGCTTTGGGTACGGGATGTACGCCACGGGAGGCGTGCGCACACTCAGAGGACGGTGGTAGCATGGCGCCTGTCAAGTGGTACCCTGGGACCAACGAGGAGGCATGGACGCCGTCCACGGGTGGTATGATGGGCAGCTGCAGCACCGGTCGCGTTGCTGGCTCCATCACCGAGGAAGCGTGGACGGCGTTCCTTCGATGAAGAGACGCGCAACGCCGACTACCGACGAAGACACGAGGCTTCGGCTTCAAGGTTCGGTTTTCGTTGTAGGCTGCGCCATTGTGAGGAATCAGACACAGAGACAGCACCCGTTCCTGGGCCGGCTGTTCTATATTGTACCTCGTCTTCCTCTGTCTCGCCCCAGCTGCCCGCGCGCCCTAACATCGGTGTCTTTCTTTGTCATAACATTACATTAGAATCATCGCTGTGGTCGCTCTGGTTGACCGTGATTGTAAGCGGTCTCTATGTAAGCGGGAAACGCTCCCGGGCAGACGGGAGGGCCGCTTTAATTCGAAGCCCTCGTGTGAAGTGCAAGGCAGCTGCAACCTAATCTTTAACGGGACAGCGCTCGTGTGTGTCAAGCCTCTTCTATGCCTGTCTTTTTGCGCTGTTATCCTGTACTTTACTGGGAACTCGTGGGAGGGTGTTCCCATCGTTCACATGCGCCTTATCATCCAGCATGCGGTTGTGGTGCTTGTTTTGTATTGTTTTTTTTTTTTTACTGGAACGAATACTCAACTTTATGCGGTGAATCTGACTGCAAAGAAAGAAAAGCCGCTTGCCTTTAATTCTTAAAGGGCCCGTACACCATACAGATGTCGAATTTTAATTCTGGCGTTGCAGTTGTACCCGAGTCTACATCCAACGCGTTCCTCGGCTCGTATGTCCACTCACCGAATTACGTTCCGCAGTGACGTGCTGAAAACGTAAGGAACGCGCGCATCTGCTTGCATACGAGCACGCGAGGCTGAGCGTCTGTTGGTGGTTCATGGGTATGGCTACATACAAAAGTGTTCCTATAGGGACCCGGCAATGCAGTTTACGAGATCCCACCGTAGTGCAGAACACACGGACTAGCGAGTAGACGCAGCAAAATCGGACCTTCCAGGGCACATATGTATTTTTTTTTTCTCAGGTGGGGGGAGCGTGGTCCCGGGCATATAGGGAGCTCTTGCGCTGCGATCGTTCAGCCACCATGGGAATGATGGGCAGTACACGGGTTTGCCTATTCTTCGTGCTTGCGGGTTTTGAACGCACTTGTGACTTTGGTTATTGCTGTGTTTTGGTTTTGTTTCGAATAAACGAACGGACCGTTGTGAACTTCGTGAGCCGTTTTGAATTGGTGAGTCTAGAAAGGTCAAGGTGATGAAGCGTAGCTGCTGAACGTTTGCTAAACTTCGTCTTGCGGCAAAGTGGATCAGGCCACACGTAGCCAAACGGAGTCAAACCAACGAATATTAGACAAATCCGTGTACTACCCATCATTCCCATGCTGACAGAAGCGCCTTGCGTTGCAGGTCCCATAGACACTAGCGGCGGAGTTCCCTCTAGTGTACCTATATGAAACTCTATGGTCAGGGGTGATTACGGACGCACCCAGGAAGTGTTCGTTGAAAACGTGCCCAAAAGGGAGAAACGAGCACGGTGCACTTAAGCTCGTCGATGTTCTCAGCGAGCGTTTCATTTTCATGGTGTTGCTGGCGTTCGATGCCGACAATGCTGAGGCGGCACACAAGTAGGCGCACGCATCGAGGCACACTACACATTACAGCTCCATCGCGCCATCTGGTCAGTGTCGGGTGCCTTCGCTGTGAAACCGTTATCTATCTTCTAAAAACAGCCTATTGCAAACCTAATGTAATAATATAACCGTTATCAAACGCCTTCCTCAGCAAACGTGTTTCAGTGGAGTCGAGGGAGCATTTGCAAGGCGTTCCTTGGCGAAGGAAATGAGGAGGGCTCACGGGGAGGGTTGAAGAAGCGCAGCGACGCCTTGTGTAAAGGAAGGCGCTTCGCCTTTACTTGGCGTGGTTAGAATGTACTAGAACTGTACACTATTTCGAGGTCATGTAGAAGCGTCTAGTGAGAGTGCGTTTAATAATACGGGGGTTAGAGTACTATCCTGCAACCTTGGAAAATGCAAAACGTTGCTTCATTGCTCGCTAAATATATTGAACGGCGAAATGTCGATCTACACGTCCTTCAGGAGTGCGATAGTCATGACGGTAGAATTCACAAATTTTTTTTGTCCCAGAATTATCACCCTTGATTTTAATGAAGGTATCTTCGGCATGTCTGGGCAGCTGCGCATGACACTTAGCTGATAATGTGTAATGCTCAGCGCGAAACAGAAAAAAAACCATCATTCGCATATACATTTTGGCAAGTTTTGAGCTGAGAATGTGTGGACCCTGCGCTTGATATGCTATACGCATGTTTATCGTTAACAACATTCACACTGTGGAATTTAGTACTGTAGTCCCATGTTGAATGCGTATCAGCTTTCTTTAGCTACCTAAAACGTATTGGCAGCGACCTTTATTCCTTCTTGGTGCCGTCCAAACAGACATCCACACGCGAGCATAGTGAGCCGCGGTTAGGTACCGCGGTTGGAAAAGTAGCTGGCACATACATGGGCGTGCGCAGGGTTCCTCACTGGGCGGGGGGGGGGGGGGGGGATAAGTTTCATCGCAGTGCCTCCTCCCCCCCCCCCCCCCTCCCAGATGGTCGTGTCCAAAAGACATGTTTCACAGTGGATGAAAAAAAAATGAAAATGAAGACATGGCATGCTTCTCACAATTACTTACCTCCCTTTGGTCCCTGGCATTCCGGAAGTAAAGATGGGCTGTAAACAGTTGAAGGACTGCGACGGTTATTTTCAAAAAAAAAAAAAAAAAACGTAAGTGGTCATTACCCTGTTCGTTACAATGTCAGAACAGGTACTACTGAGTAAAAATGTGGGGCAGAGTTTGGGGCCCCCTCATAGGTGATAAGGGGGGCGGCCGCGGCCGCCCTTCTTTTCACCGAAACACGTACAGCCACAGTCTCCTGAGAAGTCCAGAATGAGTGGGCGTCGTTGTATGAACCAGCAACCGACTTCGTTGTGTGGGTGTGTGGGTTGCGCTTGCAATTGTAGCATGCTTAAGCACCTAGGTTAATGAACGCGGAAGAACTACACCTCTGTAATCGCCGTCTTCAACAGTGGCGTCATTCTGGCCGTCTGCTTGTTGCACTGATCGGTGCTCTGGTTTCGGTCGCGCCTTGGAAAATGGTATAATTTCATTACGTCACAATAATTAATGGAGGCCTCTTCTTCTATATCTCAAAGCGGCGATGGGTCGTTCGCGTGAAGAACTTTGAATTCGCTTATTTCACATAACCGCCTAACTCTAATAATTAAAAAGTTAATGAATTGAACTTCCCTAGATACTATCCAAAATGATGAATTTAACCATCATAAATGCCTGCGCCTACAGAAGAAGTAATTGTGAAGGCATCACATAAATATCTCATCTCCCTGATTCTTTAGAATTTTGACTCATTTCATAAAACACGTGGTATAAGGTGCAATAGGAATACTAAGTGTGTATTGAGGTTTACTCGGGTAATTGGTAAAAAGAAGGTAGCGACTCAGTTTTAATAAATGACATGGCAAGAAGCCCCTATACCGACTTCGAATGTTGAATGCACTGCACTGTCTCTTTTCCACGTGATAAAGGACAGAAATAATTGCTAGATTTAGTAGACGCAGTCCGTACATGGTGCCATGGATAATCGCGAAGTACCGAGTTCCGCCTTTTGCATTTCAGTGCGAATAAGTAAGTTGGAGGTTTCTTTAACCTCGAACACGCCATCAGACATCTGATTGCTGAGTTATATATAGCACGTCAAAAGTGGTTATATAAGTGTTCATTGAAGCCATATCGCTTATAAGACAGGGACCACAGAAAGAGGGCAGGACTGTGCTCGCTATCGTATAAGCGCTATGACTTCAATGAACGAAACAAACCAACTAGCCCAAAAGTATGTTCTCTTATATAAGTGTCATTACGATATGAAAGGCTATACAAGATTAATTGCACTCATCGTCGCTGGTATTCCGATAGACACTGCGCATCCGACGGGCTACGCGAAGATATCAAAATTTTCACTGGCGTGCAACGTGTGAAAGCCCCGGATACGCGTGTCTTCTGCAGCGTAGTGATCGAAGACGCAGAGTAAATGTACGCTCATGCGACCGTCACCGCCCAAAAGCACTGAACTGCAAAGAAAAGTTTTCAAACTTCCATAATTACAGTGCGCTTGTGAATTTGTTCCATGCGGAAGTTTTCAGCTCATTATTGTAGAAGGTACCAATAACGTTACCAGTTGCTTCCGGTAAAAGTTCTCGCAGTTTTTTATGCGCCCTCTAGTTTTTTTTTCTTTTTTTTTTTTTTTTTTTTTTTTTTTTTTTTTTTTTTTTTTTTTTTTTTACGTCTCCCAATCGGCTTTGAGGCCAACGAGTGGTGCGCGCTATGTAGACATAGGCGATGCTCTATCTGCAGGGATAGGAGCGGGGGTGGAACCATGTCGCGTTCACACAAAGGCTGCTATCGATTTCATATACTGCAAGCTCTTGGTAGTCGCGTCAAAGATTGCCGGGAGAACGGCACGCCCGGCGCTCCCACCACTCTGTGCTGCGTGTTCTGATGCCTCGCTTTTTTTTCTTTGGAACTTTTGTGACCATTTGGACGCTGTTCCTCTCGCTGTTGTTCACCGGTTCATTGAACATCTCGGAGAAGTGCCGCTAATGGGATTGCAAGGCTGAGCTTTGTGTGCCCGCTTATCATCCACCTTACTGATTCGTTTAATTGGGACTTTTGTCATAATATCTAGACCTCCGAAACTTCCACTAGAAGTTGCGGTCTCTGAAGATTTGTCGCTATTGCGAAAAAAAAAAAACGAAAACGAGAAAGGCGCTGCAACAAGCTGTTACGTTATAAAAAAGTTTTTCCTGGGCGTTTTTCCTTATTTAGAGAAAAAACTCCCAGACATGCCGAACAACAACAAAAAACAGCAATGGTGACAAAATAACTGTTATAACTCAGATCCATCAGGTAATTTCGAAAGAGGTGGGAACACACCACCATGACGTAACGTTTTCTTCCGTCAAATAAACTTTATGGAATTCCTTTCAAGGTAAGTAAAACCGAATATAAGCGACGGTTTTGTTTCATGAGACACGCAAGGCGGTTTTCAAGCAGCATTGTAGTGTGTACTGTCCCCCCTGTCGAGCGCGAGAGAATATAAAGGGCAAACTGGCAGACGAATAAAGGAATGATTAAAATAACATAACAACAATGTACACAAAGCGATTTGGTGACATCGGCCCCTGCAGTGGGGGGATTATGGCTGCATGGTGTGGTTTGGTTTCATGCGGGTTTGCCAGCTCGTCCACTATAGATGCAACGAACATGAGAGTCATGCCGTGACCTTCATCAGGATGTGATGCCAAGCAATGCTGTGGGCCAAGTATATCGACAACAGTTGTCAAGTGCTGCGCATAGTTGAATAACGCCTCTGGTGCAAGTCCTATGGTGCAATGAAGAAGTGGAAGATACCGATTTCCGATCAGAAGGAAAACCTGCCGGAGGATTGGGTTTTTTAACAACGAGGCTGTGCTTAGCCGAGGCTTCCCCGTCCCTTGGCGTAGCGCTTATCACATGGCCTCGCTGTGCGCCAAGTGTGGTGCTCGCTAGGAAGGGGAGGACTGCGCCGAGTTGCGAGAGGCGAGGGTGAGGATGGGGGCTGTCGGAGCTCGGAGGACGGCTGAGCCTTCGAGAAACGCGTCAAGGGTACTGTGAGGCTCAGTGGAGTACAAAAGAGCCTATCGGTGTCGGTGCTCAGAAGTTTCCCGATGTCCAACACCTCTCGTTCTCCCGGTGAAGGAGCCGCCCAACGTGAGCGTCAGCGATAGCCGACGCGATAACAGGCATGCACTCGTCAAGCCAACCACGATCTTCGCGCAAAAGAAGTCGAAGCTAAGTGCCAACGAAGGGAACACTTGAAAAACATAGAAGTACGATATAGCATGATGAAGGAGGGGGGTCAGCTTCTCTGTTTCGACAACGTTCGCGAAGTGCAGCTGGCTGGAATTCTTTTCGAATACGTCTTGGGTGCGTTTCCATCACCAGATTCTTCATTTTCTTCTTATGGGAATGGCAAATTCAAGTTCAACGTTCGGACGCGTTTTGTATATTTGAAAGATAGATAACGTGGGGATAACGATTTTCCTACATGTGGCCTCGTTTTGAAAAGATGCTTCCCAGGTGAATATTGCTTGTTACTGTGATGACCGAGTTGAATTATGTCCTGATGGTAAGTTATGAACGACTTCTCATCGTAATCTTTACCCGCCGTAAATATTACAATCTTTACTCGCCGTAAGGTCGGCCCAGCTACATTTCTGCAACGTCAAAATTATCAGGTTTTATTTAAATTCCTGCTTAGGCCATTAATTGTTAGAAAAACACGCAAAAACAACTACCTGAAACCTAGGCAGTTGCCTACCCGTGTACCCACGGTCCGAAGGGGATCGTCGCAACCACTCGGCTATCTAGGCACACTAACAGAAGAAACATTTGTAGGAAACCACATGATTTCAACCCTATGGGAGATGGAACGAAAAAAAAAAGATTGAAAAAGAAAGAAAAACAGAGAAAACATAAAGAAAAAAATGAAGAACCAAAAAGAGCGAAATAGAAAGCACAACATACTTATGGCATAGTATAGTTTAGGAAGGAGGTGGGAAAGGGAAGTAAGGCTGAAGTAAAGAAGAGACGGTAGAGCATGGCATAATCATTTATACTGCCGTGTAGCAAGACAGTTGGTAGGCGAAGTGAAGTTGAGGAGGAGGAGAGAAAGGCCACCAGCTTCGCTATTTAAAGTCTTCGTCCTGCAAAACAGTAAACCAGTTTACACCCTTAAGGCGGTTTTGCCGGGTCTACACTCTAAAAAATAATCGAGTAATAATGGTGTCTTTTTATCCCACAACAATAATCATCATCGGGCTTGCTTGCGCTTCCTTTCTTGAAAACTCGGCGCTGGCCACTTTCCTTTCAAGAATGCTATGTCACGCTGATAACGCGCATGTCGTTCGTGACCTGAAACTGCGGGGCAGGCGGCGATAATGCCAGGAAAGGAAAGCAAGATATATGATGATTATTGTTGTGGGAAAAAAGACAACTTTTTTACTCGATCATTTCTTAGAGTGTATAAATAACACACTTACACCCTAGGAAAACGGTGTTCTCACATGTCAAAACACCCATACCATAAGCTGTTCCCACTGGCCTCACACACAGGTCATGGGGTTTTCCCAATGGCCTTAGCACCCCCTTATCACTGAAGAAATGTGAAAAATAGAATTTACCAACCAGGAGGCAGGCAATTACCGATGAAATCAGCACAGCAGGTGCACGCGCGCGCCAAGCCGTACACACAACAGAGAATATTTTAAAATAACTCATGAAAGGAGCGCTCGCGCTACACAGCCTTACACTGACCAGCTGGTATATATGGCCATAGCATATTAGCTGCCTTTCAATGCCGGTGGGAATATTCCTATTGCCGTATAAACGAACATTAAACATTAAGAGAATAAGTGTGCATATATGCTACGCTTGTAGACAGCCATAAAAGAGAGATCTCTTTTAATCTAAACTCGCCTAAGATACAACTAGTTTTATTGCGATAGCAATTACATGGACCCTCTCGGCTGATTTTCGCCGTTGCCGTCTGTCGACGCCGTCATGTCCCGGATATGTATATGTATGTGTATATATAAAAAAGGCATAAAGAAAAATAGATCAGTAGAAAAAATTCCAAACCACCTGACCGGGGATTCCAACCAGCGACCCCTCGCTCCGCAGCCTGCACTACGCTAGCCAACACAGCCACACGCCAAGCTCGTGGCAGCGATATAACGGCGAGTTATTCATATGCACCATTTGCCGCGCGCGGTACGCAGATCTCGGAACAGCTCGAGCGTGTTTTCTAGCATGCAACGCTTTTACAGTTTCTTCCAAATTGAAAACTGCCCTTGAGATGCGCACGAAAAAGAGGCTCCCTTCTGTACCACTCATGATGTAGAAGGAGAAAAAAAAGAACACCGGGTACACTTGGCGTCAGACGCCACCGCGTGGCAGGAGACGCAGAGGGGTCAGTCCACGTGCAGCAGTTTAGAAGAAAAAGAAGTATCAAACAGCGTCGAAAAGTCATATAATCATGTAATCAATCCTTGGCCAATCCCCCCTAGTGGGTATGAACCATGTCAGAGGCAACAACAACAGCGTCGGCTTCTGCATAGTGGACACTCGCAGCGCGTTGCTCAAATACAAACACGTAAGAACTGCGACAGTTGTTGGTTCACGCTTGTCCTGTGTATACCTATGCGTCCTTTTCGAGCGTCCTTCTTTGTGCTGCAGGCGGCATGATTGCAAGAGAAGTATCGAGCGGCTTGTCGTTCTTCGTGTGACAAACTAATTTCTTGCTATCGCATTCATTGCTTCGCCCTAGTGGCGAAACTAACTTTTTTAATCAGCAAGTCCCAGTTATCATCTGGCACGCTGTGGTATGGGCCATAGGTTATTAGATAACCCATTGCACCCTGAACTTCTAAAGGGGTGTTTTAGTCGAGCATCACTCCTTAAAGGCGACTGAGGAAGGAAAACAGCCCTTACACCCAATTTTTGCAAGTTTTGGTTTGCCAAAAAGGTTGCTTTGCTGGCTTGAAACCCCCTTAAGGGTGCAAAGTGATTTACAGTTTAGTACGGAGCTGCCCCAATCGTTCAGCACATTGGTATGCTACTTATTTGGTGAGCGTCTCCTATAGGCACTATCTCGCACCCACGCGTTGCTGGGGAGGCATTGAGGCTGAGCGCACCGCGGTGTAGGAGATGTAAGCGCTGCGCGGCTTTCTCCCATTGTGGGATCCGCTTGCGAGAAGGAGGGCTTGAGAAAAGGCACGCCGGTTGATGGGGGATGCCGCGTTCAGGGGCTCACTGAAGATACAAAGCTGCCAATTTTTGTCGGTAGTCCGTGTCACACATTCTGCAATGAGAAAGAATCGCCATCCATCCGTTTGTGGAACAAAGCTACAAGAAAAGTCGTATGAAAGTGTGTCGTGGTCTGGGGTTCATGGTCTGTTCTGATATAAATGTGTCATGGTCTGGGGTTTCAAACCGGAACCAATGCCGTTCCGAGTGGTCACTCTACAAATCAAGCTGTCCCAGAAGCACGCTAGCTTTGTGCATCAAATGGTCGAGTACATCTTGAGCCCTTTTTTTACGCATTCTCGGGAATGAAAATATATTCGGCTATACCTACTTTTCAAGTGAACTTAAAGTTATTGCCTAGGCTGACGACATGGCGGTCTTTTGTGTAGACAAAGAAAGTGTAGAAGCGGTACTTATTTTTTATTTATTTATTTTTTATATATTTATTCATTATACCCACAGGGCCAAATGGCATTACAAAGGAGGGTGGGTTTTTACAAATCAAAGTAACTGAAAAAAGCAGTGAATACAGTTAGATTGTACAAAAAAATATCGCGTAATAAATGTTAGCTAATACATTTACATATTAATGCAGCTTAGCTAATACACCACAGAACCTCACTATAATTTTTTAGCTAATGCAACGAAAACCCTAATTATACAACGTTAGCTAATGCATCACGGAACAAGTGCTTATGACTAATACTAACAATGTCACGGGGAAGTCTGTTCCACTCCTTTGATGTACGAAATAAAAATGAATTGAAGAAAGCTTTTTGTGTTGCATGAAGGGTTGTCTACTTTGTGATGGTGATCAATGCGGCAGGATATCTGCTATGGGCGAAGAAGTAGTTGGTCATGCAGGAAGGAATCATGATATATCTCGTGAAAAAGTGTTAAACGGGAAACATTTCTACAAGATGTCAAAGAATGGGAGTACAAGGGACGTTTTCATGGTTGAAATGCTCGCGGTTCTCTCATAATTAGACAATATAAAACGAACGGACTCATTCATGACGAGTTCAAGGGAGGTTACCAGATTATCATAGCTGTGGTCCCACGCGGCTGTAGAATATTCTAGTTTAGAACGTATAAGTGTTTTATGAAGCTGTAATTTTAAGCCACATGGAGCATTATAAAAGTTACGTCATAAATAGCCAAGCATGTGGTTTGCATTTTTAATAATGTATTCAATATGTGGTGACCAGTTTAGATTAGTCGTAATGTGAACTCTAAGATACTTGTAAGAGTTAACAGAATTCACAGGAATTTATTAATATAGTAAAGAGGTGAGGTAGTGGAAGTTTTGGATACACGCATGATTTTGCACTTTTCAATGTTTAGTTCCAATAGCCATTTTTCACAACAGTTAGATATAGCGTTAAGATCATTAATGTCGTTATCGTTAGTAATATCTCCAAAAATAACACAGTCGTCGGCAAAGAGATGAATGTTACACGTTTTAACTGATGAGATGGTCATTATTATAAATGAGAAACAACAGGAGGCTTAATATGGTGCCTTGCGGAACGCCTGAATGAACTGATCGAAAAGAAGAATTGTGACCGTTAGCAGCAAGAAATTGTGATCTGTTATTGAGAAAACGTTCAACCCACTTTAATGGGTTCCCGTCGAGATTTAGTTGGTGTAGTTTGTAAAGCAGCCATCTATGGCAAACTTTGTCGAAAGCTTTTGAAAAATCTAGAAAAATGCAGTCGGCATGCGATGATTTATCAAGAATCTGATGTAAGTGATGAGTTAAGGATATTAACGGCGCTTCACATGAATATGTTTGTTGCTGTCACAAAGGTAACACTGTCACAGACAACGTGTTGCCTTTGTGACAGATTTCTGTTTAAGGGAACAAGGGTAAGCCCTATACCCGCCATGTATTTTACAAGACGTTTAAGTACCTTTTCTGTATAACCATAAGAGCTACAGTAATTCTTTTTTTACTATCATTGTGATCACAGGCCATTCCTCTTCTTACTGAAGCAGCTTTAGGACTGAAAATTGTAGCGCTCATTTTTAGTAAATTTTTTCCTTCAGGTATCCAATTATCACTCAATAATAGCTATTAAATGTCGTGTTGAAATAGAGCACTTCTTCACACAACAATAATTCTGCTTCAGCATATTCACTAGGACGTATCTAAATACTGGCCGAAACCGATGTTTCTAGATACTGCGGTTCCTGAGATAAAGGAACAAAAGTACAACAAAGCATGTTTTGAGATAATCGCATTTAAAGTCGAAAATGTGCATTATTTCAAAAGTACAACGAAATGACGGCAAACTGACAGACCCTTTTCAATAGGCACCAGCCAGATACTCATCACCAATATCACTTTTTCTTTTTGTGTGGAAACGCCTTGCCTGGCGCGCCTCCTTTATCGCCTGCTGTGTAGCCCTGTAAGCAAAGTAATGTCGATGCAGGTCAAGGGTGCGTAGGCCCTGCAATGTGCAGTGCCCTGGCGAAATTCCAAAGGAGCTCAGCACATTCACACGGGCTATATTGCTATTATTAAAAGTGAGCACAGCATCAAGAGTGCATATTTTCAATGTTTGGCGTCCGAGGAAAACGTTTTTTGGAGCGGGCTCCCACACGACATTGTTGAACGACTGGTTGGGGTTTTGAGTTTTCCCATGGAGGCATTTAGCGAGTAATTCTGGATTAGCTAGCTGCGGATAAATTGGCTTAACAGCCTCAAGAACAGTTGCTGGAAGGTGTTCTTTATGAACGAATGGTTAACCATTCAACTGGGCTTTGTTTAGTTTGCACCAAGTGTCGGCGTCTTTCGGGCAAAGGCCCTTGTGATCGAATGGTATCCGTTGATGCCATGTGAAAATATGTGGCCCGGACAGCTTTTCGCATGTCCTTCAAGCTGGCTCTATTTCTTCTAATGGCCAAACCATAATAGTGTAAGCGCAATAGCTTTGGTGCTTGCCAATCATGACATCAAGACGTCCACGGCTAGATATAGATTTTCCGTCAGAAAGCTTGATGCCCCTGATTGTTTTCGTTTGCGCAGTTCTGGGCCCATTCTTTTCTGAATGTGCCAAATGCACCCCAGCTTGCAAACTGTAACCTCTCCATATGGCTTTGATGCTTCAACTGCAAGGAATCCTGTGCTACGTAAGGAATGGGGGGCATGGCAGGCCGCTGCGCAAGTTTTGAAATAAGTCATTTTTAGACAAAAAAAAAGTCATACTGAGACCAAACAAACGACTGATTCTGGTTCAGAAAAGGCTGCAGATTTCAAGTTTCGCAAAAAGAAACAATTGATTCTTTTCAATATTTTTGCTTACCCTCTCCCCTTAACTGGACAACCGGTATCTCTTGTAATGACATCATGCTGAACGAAAGCTCAGCAACGTAAGGCACAATGCACGATCGGAACTCTCACGAACAAGTCGACTCAACTGGACAAAATATAGACAGGCGTGGTGCTTTCAGTTGATTCTGTATGACAAGTTCACCGAGATTTTCGCGGCCCACCCACTATTTTTTTTTGTAACATCGCATACTTTTTCAAACTGCGTCCTCCGCAAAACTTCACATGCATGCACAGCCGAAGTTGTTTTCTCATGATTGAACTAGAAAATAGATCAAAGACAACGTCGACACGAATAGCTCAGAGCTGAGACGGCAGCCTTATAGCTTAACTAAGCCGTACTAAGAGCCTCTGACGGCTCGTGAAGTGAAGGTAGAAATAACCTGTTCAAACTAGCCAAACAACAAGCTCCTATACAATAAAAAGTTACAACAGTAGCCAAAAAGAAAATACGAAAAAGAAGGAGCGCAAGTTATATATGATCATAGGATCAATTGAACGTCATTAAAAAGAAAACGCAACATTAATAATAGTCTATTCCCGTGTTTGAAGCGGTTCGACGTCAACTGGATTAACGAGAAAGGAGAACGAGCTTAATAACATTTTTAGGAAAAATGCGAAAGCGGCCCTACAGGGCAAACACACCAACGTACACTGATATTGAAAAGACACGTTTTTATTCCCGTGCCCCGCAAAGCGAAAAAGCCGGAACTGAAGATAAGAAAATCATGGAAGAGAACGTGAACCCTCCTTCTGGATCTAACGAATGTCCACATAAAAAGCGTCTGTTACGAAATATCGCTGTTTGGTTCAAAGTATCGCATTCCGCTACAGCCGTTTCGCAAGATGGTGCACTGTTATACGTGGTAGTTTTTCCCAAAGGAATTTTTTCGTAAATATAGTCAAAGTGCGCCCTCCTCTATAAAAGTTTATAACATTTCCTAAAAGAATGGTTAAGCCCACTGCGCGCTAGTCGCGTCTCTCAGGACTATAATAAAGTTTTACCATCCATCCATTACAACACCTACCTAGGATAACATCCACAAAGTAAAATTGCTCTGGCTGTATAGCAGTAGAAGGACAAGCAATAGGAAGCAAAAGTGTGACACTACAAGATCAACACGTCCTGCAGTAGTAGCATGACGAACGACCTCATCAGAGTAATTGTTGTGACATTGAGTGGATGAACACTTTAAAAAGATATGTGCGCTTTGCACACTAAAGGGACATTGAACCGTATCTATATCTGACAGCCTTACAGCCCTAGAAGAGAAAGAACAATTTCACTAACCAAAACACACATCGTTACCAGTAGTCCAAAACACCATCACCGCTTAAAAAAAGGAAGATAAATGCTGCCGCCCAAAAAACACATCCACTTGCGACAGACTCGAAGGATGGAATACCGCGTGCGCATAAAGAGCAGTTTAGAGTTAAGCGCTCATTTGTAGACTTCAGCAGGTCTGTCTTTCGTGCACGCTGCGGTTGCATCATCAATCTGAGAGAGGTGTTTAGGATTGGTGGAAAAACGCACGGATGAATCTAGCAGAAGAGAACTCTTTACATGCAAAGAAACAACGCGTTACTAGACGAAGGACAAGAAGAGGGATTGTGAAGGAGATGCACTGACATTAAAATCGCGTGTCCTGTGCACCCCTCTACTTGTCTCTCGTCTAGCAATGCGCTACTTCTACGAAATGAACTTCAACCAACTCACCCAACTTACCATTTCGATACAAACGCAGATTGTATCAAACGCACATGGTAAAAACAGAAGCTTAGACGAAGAAATTGATAGCCAAGCTACTAGACTGTAAAAGAAAGGGTAAGGCATCATTGCAAGGAACAGACTACGTGACTACCGGAAATGCAGCCTCCTTAAAAAGCAATGCTAATAAATAGTATCATAACCGTCGTTATAATCATCAGCTGCCGTTAGATGACAACGTTAGGAAATATGCGTGCGGATATGTACGAAGTATTTATCCTCTGTCTCCCCCCTCAGGCGTTTGGATTCCAAGAGAAGGCAAATGCGTGAGAGGAAAAGAGAACACTAGGTGGGCAGATGAGATTAAGAAGTTTGCATGTATAACGTGGCAGCGGAAAGCCCAGGACCGGGTTGGTTGGCGGAAACATGGGAGAGGCCTTTGCCCTGCAGTGGGCGTATACAGGCAGATGGTGATGGTTATGATGTTCTCAAGCACAGTGTGAGAAGCACAGTGTCTATTTCATAGATACGAACAAAGGAGCGATATAGCGAACGATGACGCATTTACGAACAACGTTGGACGGTGGCGCCGCCGGGGCAAGACGGCTGTTTGTTGCTACTGTCGTAGCTGTGGAGGAGTGAGTGAATCGTCAGTCACGCGGTGTTCTGAATTTGCTCTTTAGTTAAAAGATAAAGCTAAATTGCCGGTAACGTTAGCTCACGCAAGTAACCTTTTTTTTTATTTCTTTAAAAGACGTGTACTTACAGCAAAAACACAGAAAAAAGATATATAGGCATGTTTTGTAGAAGGCGAACGAAAAAAAAAAAAGAAAAAAGATCAGAAAACCGGTAGTTTGGGCATTGCGGCATTGATTAGAAAACCAAGGTGCTATACTTTCGTGATAGCGTCCCGGATTATGTAAATGTCGACGACACGTAAGCAATACGCATCATCCTAATGATTCAACCGCGGTCAGCGTAAGAGATAAACGTATCTTCTCCTGATTCACACATTCTTAAAAAAAAAAAGGCTCACGCATCCTACTTAGTGGTACAAGGAAAACCAGAAATCCCAAAGGTCGCTCCAGCATCCTATTCACATGCGGGACACGTTTTCCCAAATTAAGAGCGAAACCGTTTTAGTATGCAACCGTAATGGCAAACTCCACGCATTTTTGTTTTGTTTTTCTATTCCTCGCTTTTTCATTATGTCCGCCTTTTTTCATGCCCCCCTCTACTGCTAACGGTAATGTGTCAGGCGCGCGCCGTGCAGTTACCTTACAGCCACTACGCTGAACCCCTTTTTGTGAAGCAATCTCTCTTTCAGTCGTTTGACACCAGGGTTGCCGTTGGTGGCTACTTTGCGCCTAATTGGCTACTTTACCACCTAGCTTGGCGACGAAAATTTCAGGTTTGCGCCATGACTACTCCCTGGCTGCTTTCGATTTCTATTTCTCTGCTTTCAATTCAACTTCTATTTTCGTCTAATAACTGCTTTCATTTCTATTTCACAGCTGACTGAAAATGGCCTCATTAATTGTTCAATGATAAATGCTATTTTCATAATACCACTTTTTTAACATTTGGCAGTAACTTTGGCTATAAGATTAACCGGGCTGGACTACTCTGGCTACATTTAGCTAAAGTTTTGGCTCTTTTTTTAATCTACCCAACGGAAACCCTGTTTGACACTGTCGCTTCTTCATTGGAACGTGGGAAGTAGGCGTCGCGGCGTGTTATAATGATGCGGGAGGCGACAACATCTGCTCGCGCCCAGTCAACTTACACTAGGGTAATAGGAGAATGGATCTGCCCGTGCAACATTCTTAGGAAATAATAAGTCGCAAGCTGCACCGATTGCGTGCTCATTCCAGAGCCTGAAGACCGTATGACGAGTTGGATTTCCATGCCTTTGGGGAATGATGCAGCCGTTAGAACAAATGAATCCCCCCTGAAGACTAACAGTAGCTGGTTTAACTTGTAGACCCAATGCTGTCATTTCTCAAGAAACTGTTTATGGTTGCAGTTGCACCTAAAGAAAAAAACTCACATTTTGAAATTGCTTTTGCAACGTGCACAACTGTTGGACCACACATTGTCACTTCATGGCCAGTTGAGCAGTTATCCACAAGGCTAACTGTTCAACAACATGTTCTCCCTCCGCTGCGCAAGTTAGCCATAAGGCTAACTTGCGCAGCGGATGAAGAAAATGTTGTTGAATAGTTTCGCACAACAATTTCATTTTAAACCCTATCAAAACACAGATAACGATTTTCGAAACATCTTAAGAATTAGGCTACTCCTTTGCCCACCCCAAATCATCATTGATAATAACCTAATCCTCACGGGTGGGTGTATACGTTCGTCTGCGCACTTGGGTTAACGAATGCTTGTATGCACTTCGTACGTTAATAAGCTGAAACTACTACTCAGGGAATCCAGCGCTGATTTATTCCCACTGTCAGAATGAAATCATGGTTCCACTTAGCCTTCCTCCTTGAGGTTTGCAATTTGCATACGGTGGCGGCGCAGTCATGTGACTGCGCCGCAGAAATGCAACGCGGCGTGTCGACTTCACAAAGGATCGCTAAAACCAAATAAGCAGCCATCCATGCTCATTTATGTAAATATATGAATGTAAGGTCCGTAGCTTATTTGTAAGGTTATTGAACAGTTTCTCAAACGCGAGACACATGTCAGCACGACGCCGCGAAAATGTCTGAGCCAACGATGGGGACGGTTTTAGTCCGGTTTGTCTTCCGGGTTTGCACATGGCACTCATCTATGCACACGGCACACGTTACAGAAGCGGAGTGCAGACGGTTAGTTCATATGGTTCGCACACGGCGCGCACATCTACGTGGTTAACATTGGAAAAAGGGTCAGTTTTCACAAGTAGCTTTTTGTGGAGTCCTCGTATATTCAGGCAACTCCCGGGAACATGAACCGGTCTGTAGGCGCGCTGCCGAGTGTGTATTACCATGGACTACGGCACGTCGGTCAAAACAAGCGTGACCCCTCGATTTGAA
>JALIZH010017998.1:0-22880 GCA_030522465.1 Rhipicephalus appendiculatus
TTTGATGTCTAAATTTCATACTGCTCTTGGGATGGCAGCGCTTTTTTTATATTTAGTGCACGTAACTATAAGGATTACTCTAACTGTGACACATTTTCCACTGGTCCTCTTGCACCCGCTATAAAAAATGTTAATTGGTATGTGCCAAATATGGGACGCCATGCAATAGAGGGTTAAGAGAAACTGACATCGGTTGCGTTGACACTGGTAATTTAAAGACACCAGCGTTAAGAAAGACGGACATCGGCGGCGTTGACGCGAGGAATACAAAGAATAGAAATCAGAGTCCCAGCAGGAATCGAACCCAAGCATTCTGCGTGGCAATCAAGCATTCTACCACAGAGCCACGTCAGGTCTCGAAACTGCTTTGGGAAGAACACACTGTGCAGGTGTAATGTTGGTGAAACGTATTTTGTGGTTGCAGTGCTGGCTATCTAATTTTATAAACATGACATATGTACTCCTATGACAAAGGAGTCATGTCGGGTTAACCTCAGTTGAATACTTAAGCGCCATCCACTGTAGTTGGTTTACTTAGGAGTATCCAGGACTACCATCCTTACAAGCACAAGCTCTACAAATCAGCTTACGGCCTCTGGTGTTGGCAATAACCATGTTTCTGCTTGCATCGTTACAGAACTGTAAACAACTGGTTATATGAAACATATGCGACTGTTCAACATGTCTGTGCGTGCAACATTTGTACATATCTTTAGCGTCGTTTCATAACGTTTCGCTCAATAAAAAAATTACAACCCAGTCACCTTATCTCCGGATACTTCGCATAACATCGATCCCCACGGTACTTGGGATCTGCTCAACTTTTATGACAGATAAATATATGCTACGTTCGGTGCGGGCTCTTCTCCACAAAATAAAACTAATTTATTGACAAGAATCATTCTTATAGCATCGAATGAACATGCACAAGCGTTTTAGTGAAAAAAGAAGTTCCATTCACGTCTATATATAAAGCTAAATCTACGACCTGGCGCGTGATACCCAGGCGATAAACTTACTTCGATTTACGCGAAATCAGCGCAAGCTATACCGGCGTAAAATACAGTTTTAATGACTCCCTGCCCATCTGCATAGACTAAAATTCATAGCAGATGCCAGCGACACCTAAACGAACGTTAACAGCAATTCCAGGCGACACAAGAGTCAGCAAACCGGACTTGAGGCCGTAAAGTGCAAAACATGCTGAAACAACTTAAAGGACGAAGCTGTAAATCTTTTGCACACTTGTCGAGTTTATGAATTCTTTTGAAAATATGGGAGATCTGTATTCCTGATGACACATTTGTATTCATGAGTCGCAAGTTGGTAAAGTCTTCAGTGGCATTTAACTTAATAATATTTATTGAGTGATTACTTCCTGCTGAAAATTGAGTTGCGCTTCAACGAATGAAGCAAAGCGTAAAAAAAATACCATTTCTCATACTCAACAAAGGCGGTGCCGAGGACTACCAGGAAAACTTAGGCCTTCATATTGAGTACTCGTTGAACACGCATAGGAAGCTCTTGAAGATATTGTGTACATACAGGGCAAAGAACAATAGTATGCCCGCAACGTTTCCGGCGCGAATGATACGTTCTAATGGAACACCCCAGATAAAGCGGACTCCCTTAAGAAGACACACGCTGCGCAGGATATCAGTGCACTCGTTCCTTGAACACTTACACCGATATCTCTCATACCATAAAGACCACAGGAAATGATAAGAAAGCAGTGGCATCACCTCTCAATCAACTTAAAGGGCGTGTAATAGCGTCCTTTCGTTATTCTGCTGGTATCTCTCCCGAAAAACAAGAGGACAATTGTAAGCTGCGAAATGTTGTAGGCTAGTATACTCAAAAACAAATAAGCGTGATGGCCTAAAATACAAAACACAAAGGAACAAAATTAGGCCAGCTTCGCATTCCTTTGAAGGAAGTGTGGAGCTGGACAGTCTTCTTTGTTTCTGTTCAGTTTTCTCTTTCTTTCCTCCACTCTTCATTTCTTTTTCAACTTTTCCGTTTGTTGTCTTTGTTTTTCCCTTTCTATCTATTTATTTTTATTTTTCCTATTTTTCCCTATCTTTCTCTCCCTTTCTGTTTCTCGTTTGCTTCCTCTTTTTTTCCATTTTATGGGTGGTTTTGCCGGCTATACGCCAATTGACGACAGCATACGACCACCCGGCCCTATAAAGTGCTCCGCTCTTTAAAAAAAACATTTGGCAGATCCCACGCCTTGTGGAAATCGGTTTCATGCGAAGCAGTCGGCGAGTACATGTCATTGTTGAATCTCTTGAGTTTGAGCCAGGAGTTACAAGGTAAATGGATGACTTGTTTTTGTTAGTGTAATAGTTGCGTGCACATTGTGGGCTTACCAAGAACGTTGACTACGCTGCGTTTCAAGGGGGAAATTATGGTCTGACGCAAAATGAACACTCACGTTACAGCAAAGACGTCAGTATTATCCAAACGAAGTACACTGTATGGTGCGATGATGTGAATTTCCTACGTGACTTCTCTAGCTTATTCCCCCCGGGATCGAGGAACGCCGAATCATAGAAGCACAAATAGAATGTTTATTGGACTGCTATAAAAGTGAAGTCAAAACCGGCACCACAATTCTCGTTAACCTGGCAAGACGCCTGTATCATAGGAGTACACATGTAATGTTTCTTGATTTAGTTATAAAATTAGATAGCCAGCACCTAAACTACAGTTGACGTCGCGCCGACATTACGCCTGCATAGGGTATTTTTCCAAAAGAAGTGTAAATAATAGTTGGTCTGTGGTAGAGTACCCGATTGCTACGCAAAATGCTTGGGTTCGATTCCTACTGCGGCCGTGGTTTTTATTATTTGCATTCGCCGGGTCAACGCCATCGATTTCAGCTTTTCTTAACGCTCTCGCACTTGAATTTTTAATTCTCTCCTCGCCGTTCCAGGGCACATATAAACTGTCAATCAGCTGTGGCGCATATCCCTATACCTTGGCCCGTGGTATATGTGTATGTGCCACACGTGTCTGGCATAGAGGGTTTGGCGTCGTAGGCGACAGGATTTTCATATTAGTCATGTCATTACCCGAAACCAGTATTCGTCAAACCCTCTTACCCTACCGTATTAATTTTGGTCTACTACAAGCTATAATGTGATCACGAAAGCACCCAGTCGTAGGCGGCTGGGTGCTTCTAGATAGATAGATAGATAGATAGATAGATAGATAGATAGATAGATAGATAGATAGATAGATAGATAGATAGATAGATAGATAGATAGATAGATAGATAGATAGATAGATAGATAGATAGATAGATAGATAGATAGATAGATAGATAGATAGATAGATAGATAGATAGGCTCAAAGATCCAGCAGTTTGCTAAGAAATGCTTCCCATTTAAAAACAAATATACTACCGCGAGATGGTAAGATCTTGTGATATTTCATTTCGCAAATATGTTAGCCAGGTACAGCAGGGGCATTGAATAAGTGCAATGGCCTACCACCGTTCAAGAAAGAGGCGACGGTAATCATGTGTCCCAAGAACGCGCTACAATGCGAAGCGTATAACGCTAATGCAGTAGTGCATCCAGCAAAAGCATTCACCAGCACCTCAGGGCGTCAAAGCGATACAAACAAAAACATCATCATCATTTTCCGCGTGTTTTACGTTCAATGCAGAACGAAGGCTTCAAATGTAAACTCCAATTAACGATATCAAGTGCGAATGCGTTCTATTTCATGCATGCGAAATTTACCGGTTTATCAATCCAATCCATGGGTCTCGTACACGCGGCCCGCGCACAATTCGCTAGCGGCTCGCGGCTTGAGATTGAATGTCTAAAGTTAGTTGTGCGCAATTGACACCCGTGCTATATTCTCACCTATTGCGATTATTAACACTATGTTCCGGCAAGCTTCAGAGATAGGAGTCGCTCAAGCATTTTTTTTGGCGAGGAACCCCATGCGGTGCCTATGTTTTTAAAGATACCGTGGAAATCAAACTCTATATATTAAACGATGTTAGTGATTGCAGAGACCAATATCGTTTTTTGTTGTTATGACCGGCGCCTAGGCCGACGGAGGAGCGGCGTCCCTGTTCTACGAAGAAGTCACCGAGGGGCTCCTGGCCCCCTGAGAGAAGTTCAAGCACGTGCATTATCCTTCCTAGCACGGGAAGTGAGGCGCCATGCAGTCCAACCCGCAAGGTGTTCGACGAGACGACCGCCATGGTTTCCGGTCCTGACACCATCCTTGAATAGACAGCGGCGTCTCTGCGGATGACAGCCCGTCCCGCTAATTGCGCCGTGAGCGGCGGACCTTTTGATGCTCCCGTTAGTACGAGCGTGGAACCCATCACCCAGCGGCCTTCTCATGTCAAGGAACGAACACCCTGGTGCCACAGGTGTAGTGTGGTGGTCAAGCCCCAATCAAGGATCCTTGACCTGGGCGGGTGTGGGCTTCCGGAGCAACCGCAGCCCTGAAATCCCACAACGTTTATTGCATTTTCTCCGCATGGGCAGAACCATTTTTTGGCATAACATGGACACCAAAGCACGTTAACAATATCCTTTCCGGCAGTTCTCTATGGAACACATGCGACTAACACATGAATAATTAGAATGTCTTTAGAGAATAGACATACGTATGTTCGTACTGTCAACGTTAATCCAGCAAGTTTCCGCTTACTCTGGCCTACCGAATCAAACGTGGTCTTCAAGAAATGCTTCTGGATCTCCTTACTAGAAGGGGCGTTGTGCGCAAGTGCACACAAAAATTGCCGTTCCTGCTAAAGACCTGTTTCGCGTTTAATCTGCCGCACATACACTGCTCTGGACGGATTGGAACGAAGTGAAAATTTCTCAAGCCAAAGTTATCTCGTCCTCCCAGCATCCGCTCAGAAGACTAGATAAGTTTCCTTGTACAGATAAGTTTCCCGCGATTTCCTCGGACCACACCTCGCGCACCGTCGCAATGCGAATTTTGTAACACCTCTGCCCGCGTTTCTAAACACTGTTCCCAAGTAGTCAACAAGTTCCCAAGTGTTCTGTCCAAATAAAACGCCAGGCGCGTCGCTTCGGCGTCGCTAGCTCGAGCTAATGGCGCGCGTTCGATGTGAATAAACATTCATTCTTCCTGGCACCTCACGCCTGTTCAGACGCTCCTGTTTTTGCTGCGTCGGCACGAAGCCTTCTCGGACGACCTCGTCTGGGAAGCACTCGGACCGTACGCCTGCCTGAATGCTTATCCTAGCTAAATAGAATATGTAACACCACTGCCCGCGTTTCTAAACACTGTTCCCAAGTAGTCAACAAGAGTCGCCAAGTGGGCTTGTTGGTAGATTGTTATACGCACTGGTTGCAGCATGAACTTGAGATAAGGACAAAAGGAAAATAGTTGTTGCTGGTAGCACTGAATTTATGCCTCCTTCGTGCCTGCTTTTGCCGTTGTGTGGAGCTCGCGCTGCAAGCAGTGCTTCTTTAGCACGGCTGAAAAAAATGGCGAGGCTTGTGCTTAGTCGCGGAAGGCTTGAATCAGCGAAACTAAACGATTCTGAAGTCCAATTTGGTTGCTCCTAGGATGTTGTTACATTTGAGCTAGTTGATCCTAGGTTGTTTCTACCTGTCGTAGGCGGCTAGATAGATAGATAGATAGATAGATAGATAGATAGATAGATAGATAGATAGATAGATAGATAGATAGATAGATAGATAGATAGATAGATAGATAGATAGATAGATAGATAGATAGATAGATAGATAGATAGATAGATAGGCTCAAAGATGCAGCAGTTTACTAAGAAATGCTTCCCATTTAAAAACAAATATACTACCGCGTGATGGTAAGAGCTTGTGATATTTCATTTCGCAAATATGTTAGCCAGGTACAGCAGGGGCATTGAATAAGTGCAAGGGCAGGCCACCGTTCAAGAAAGAGGCGACGGTAATCATGTGTCCCAAGAACGCGCTACAATGCGAAGCGTATAACGCTAATGCAGTAGTGCATCCAGCAAAAGCATTCACCAGCACCTCAGGGCGTCAAAGCGATACAAACAAAAAACATCATCATCATTTTCTGCGTGTTTTACCTTCAATGCAGAACCAAGGCTTCTCAAATGTAAACTCCAATTTATGATGTCATGTGTGAATGGGTACTATTTTATGCATGCGAAATTTCCGGTTTGTCAATCCAATCCATGGATCCCGTACACGGGGCCTGCGCACAATTCGCTATCGGCTTGCGGCTTGAGATTAAATGCCCAAAGTTACTGGTGCTTGAATGACACCCGTGCTATCTTCTCTCCTATTGCGAATAATAACATATGTTCCGCATGGGGTTCCTCGCGAAAGATAATGATTGATCGAGTCCTATGTTTTTAAAGATACCGTAGAAACCAAACTCTATATATGAAACGATGTTAGTGATTGTGGAGACTAATATCGATATTTGTTGTTATGACCGGCGCCTGGGTCGACGGAGGAGCGGCGTCCCTGTTCTACGAACAAGTCGCCGAGGGGCTGTTGTCCCACTGACAGACGTTCAAGCACGTGTATACTCTTTCCTAGCCGGGAAGTGAGGCGCCGCGCAGTCCGATGCGCAAGGTGATCTACGAGACGACCGCCATGGTTTCCGGTCGCGACACCCTCCTTGAATAGACAGCGGCTTCGCTGCGGATGACAACCCGTCCGGCTAATTCCGCAGTGAGCGGCGGACCTTTTGATGCTCCCTGTAGCACGAGCGTGGAACCCATCAACCAGCGGCCTTCTCACGTCAAGGAACGAACACCTTGGTGCCACAGGTTTAGTATGGTGGCTACGCCCCAATCAAGGACTTTGACCTGGATGGGTGTGGGCGGCACGGTCGGAAGTGGCGTGTGTCCTGTGATTGGACAGCGCAATTTGGAGGCGTTCACTCCTCTACGGATCTGGGGAAAAGAGACTCTTTATAATCGGCCCCCGTGGGCTCCTTCGAGGGCTTTCGACACGAGATCGTCGAGTTGTAGCGAAATCTTCATCACGTAACGAAATGCTCGCCATGTAAATACCGTAATTAAACATCTGAACAGTTTCCCTTCAGTCTCTTCGTGCTTCCTCGGCATCTTCCTACAGGGTCTCCGGTGGCTGCAAAGGCCGGTCGCAACAAATGGTGGCAGTGGTGGGATACCACGACCTGTATCTCGAACTGCGACACCCCGGGTCGGAAGAGTGTCTCGAAACCTCACGTTAAATACCCTTCCGAAATGACCTATGCACGAGATATAAGATATATGCACACGCAAAACTTAAATATGGCGGGGGAAGGGGTTGAACCCGCCAACCCTTTGCTGCCCTCCCCTCGCGCTCAGCGAGTGGCGGCTGACGGCTGTCGATGAGTAAAGACCTGTCCCTTCGTTCTTGGTGTCAGTCCTCATAGGGGTTTCAGACCAGCCGTAGCCCTGAAACCCCATAACCTTTAATGCATTTTCTCCGCATGGGCAGAACCATTTTCTCGCATAAAATTGGTACGAAAGCATGTTAACACTATCCTTTCCTGCAGTTGGCTGTGGAACATCCGCGACTAACAAATGAATAATTAGAATGTCTTTAGACAGGAGAGATACGTATGTCCGTACTATCAATGTAAACCCAGCAAGTTTCCGCTTACTGTGGCCCACCGAATCAAACGCGGTCTTCTAGCAATGCTTCCGGATTTCCTTGCTAGAAGGCGCGTTGTGCGCAAGTGCACACAGAAATTGGCGTTCCTGCTAAAGAGATGTTTCGCGTTGAAGCTACCGCACATACACTGCTCTGGACGGATTGGAACGAAGAGCAAATTTCTCAAGTCAGATTTATCTCGTCCTCTCAGCATCCGCTCAGAAGACTAGATAAGTTTCCTTGTACAGATAAGTCTCTCGCGATTTCCTCGAACCACACATTGCGCGCCGTCGCAATGCGACTTTTGTAACACCACTGCCCGCGTTTCTCAACACTGTTCCCAAGTAGTCAACAAGAGTCACCAAGTGGGCGTGTTGGCAGATTATTGGACGCACTGGTTGCAGCGTGAACTTGACACAAGGAGAAAAGGAAAATAATTGTTGCTGGTAGCGGTGAATTTGTGTCTTCTTCGTGCCTTCTTTTGCCCTTGTGTGGAGCTCGCGCTGCAAGCAGTGCTTCTCTAGCACGGCTGAAAAAATGGCGAGGCTTGTGCTTAGTCGCGCAAGGCTTGAAACAGCGAAGTTAAACGATTCTGAAGTCCAATTTGGTTGCTCCTAGAATGTTGTTACACTTGAGCTAGTTGATGCTAGGTTGATTCTACGTATAGAAGATCAAGTTAAACCACAGACATTCACATACACGACATGGTTTCAGCGCGAACCGAACATTCCACCTCCTGTATACGGGGGTGTCTACATACGCGTAGGGCTTCCAACGCTTCGGGGTTTTCTCGAAGCTGCCATTGGTTTTCCCGTTCCTTACTATTCTCTAGTTGCACGTACTGCTGAAGCGCTCTATACAGACGCTTCAGCTGAGCTGAACCTTGTGGCCACGGTGTTTACATCACGGGGTTAATTCCGTCGGTTTACTAAAATTTTCTGAATGATTCTGAATTATTCGTTACATCTGTCTATAAATCTGGATTCTTGTTTGCCGCCCCTCTGTTGCCTTCTTCATTTTTAGTGGACCAGTGGTTAGCAGAGCGCTTTGCACAATTTCTGCGTCAGATACTCGTTCATGATGAGGATCGGTTTTCTTTTCCTAACACGAAAGTGTTTTATACCGGGGTCCACCACGGCTCCTCTGACGTATTTCGGTCACGGATATGACTTTGTAAAATATAAACTAACATAGTGAGATCAAAGAAAAAACGAGAAGAAGTTCCGTCGCCTGGCGTCGAACCTACGACCTCACCCTCCGCAGCGCGCGCCGCGAAACCACTCGGCCACGGGAGCGCACGTACCTTAGCCTGATAACGGCAGGCTATTTATATACACCATATACCGTTGGCAGTCCTCAGAGCTCGTCGACTTCAGCGCGTTTTTGTCATCACTAGCGAGTTGGCGCGAAGGTGGCACGGAGTGCGCGCTCTAAAGGTCGTCAATGTCGTCGCGTTTCTCGCTGCGATGAGCGCGCGCCTGCACGGGGTGTGGTCGCTCGCGCGCGCGCGCGCTTAACTCGTGATCGGGGCATTGGGGCGCTTAGTACGTCTTCTGCTTCCACCGCAAGTTTGCTTTGAAGTTACAGTGGTTAAAGAGTGCACGAAAGTCACTTCGCTCGCCACAGCGACCGCGTTTACGAATGGAGCGCGCTGCTCACACATGAAATAACAATTGTGAGAGTTGTTCGCGCTCGTCCTGTGTATACTTTTGCGTTTCGTGCGTGTTTTTTTGTGTTACATTAGCGCGCTTTAGGTGTCGAGCTGTGATAGTCCGCACTCGTCCTGTGTATGCTCATTTCGTGCGTCCTTTCTGCTTGAGGTGCGCGCAGCAAGTTTCGAGCTGCTTGCCGTTCTTCGCGTGTCATTGCAATTTGTTGCTGTAGCATTCATCATTCGCCCTTGTGGCGAAACAATGCACAATAAACGCTCAACTACCTCTGTGAAGACACGTTTCACTTTCATGTTATACCGATTCCTTTGACAGAGGGATCAGCCATGTTTTTGTTTTTTTACACATTGGACACACCATAGCTTTTTTGGCCGGCCTAAGGGAGCTTCGCTGTTAAAAAATGGCACATACTCTTCACTCAACCACATGTCTGTCTCTCTTCGGGCGGGCGTTCTGAATCGTGCGGTACCTGTTCTGTTAGTACGTAACAGTATTGAAGTTTTATACTGCGTAGTGAGGCAAATAAGTGTACAGGTAAGGGCTCGTTTTTCTTTGATAGGCACAATATTAATGAGAATGAACATACAATGGTGCCAAGGTAAGTATAGGCGATGTTGTAAGAAGTAATTGTAATGTAAATGTGAAGAAAGAAAAAGTGGACAAAAGGATAACTTGCCACCGGCAGGGACAGAACCTGCGACCTTCGAATAATGCGTCCGATGCTCTACCACTGAGCTACGGTGGCGGTTATCCCTCCATCCACTTCATAGTGTATATGTGTGCATTTAAACTCAAGGGGTTAATTAACGGAATGGATTATCTACTGTTGAAGCAATGCCGCTGTGCATGCTGTGCGATGTATCGGCTATGCTAGATGGCTGCGTTCCTGCGTATTTATTTATCGGGCAAGCTATGCCCTGTAGCGCGTATCAGGGAGTGGCGTGACGTCGGCGTGCGCGGTGATTTTATGCTAGCTTAAGCAGGAGTGCCCGGCGTTGCCACATAAGCATGGTGAGGCGCCGTGCGATACAGAGTCGCTGCCCATGCTACATAATTCACAAAGAATGATAAGCGCGCGCATGCTATCATATTTTTAAGATGAAATAAATATGAGCGCTGGTGTTATCTTGTAAAAGGAAATCGTGGAATCTTGTGCCTTCTACATTCAATAACGTGTGTATTTCTTTCATTTAGGCACGTTATATCGTGCCCATTGTTTTGCGATTGCGTGATTAAACTTCCTTGTATAAAAATAAGGTAAATGAACAGTCTTACTTTTTAATAGTTCAACGTTGTTTGTCACTATACAGAAAGCTTGAAATCCCATAGATCAGCTGTCACTTGCTTATTGAAGTGCTTCTTGCATTTGCAAATATGCTGCGTTATTGCTTTCTCTTTTGAATACGCATTTCATCACACAGTAGTTTTATGCTTCTGGGATCACTGATTTTCTTGATTACAGGGCGCTGCAGCCCGCCTGATGACGCTCAGCATGCTTCTGACTCAGGATCGAAATAAACTTCAGTCGGGCGTAGGTATGGCCAAACTTACATTTACGCACAAGGATGGCCTCGGCGCTTACAATAAAGTCACCTTATCTCCTAGCTGTATTTTACCTAGCGTGGTGTCTCTATAAGGGCCTAATGCCTGGGCTTCAAGGGATATTAGCTTATATACTCCCAAACTAGCCTATCTATAGGGCTGAGATATGGTGAAGCCCACGCAGCCGGCATTTTACTCCAATTTGGAAAGTTCTGGACATCAATACTGACGCAATAAAGACAAAAATAGCAGGTTGCAAAAATTTTGGTTACACGTCACGTTCTCAACGTTCCTATCTTTAGTATATGTCATACAAACATACCATACCCGATATCAGTTATGTTCGAAGAGAAAAAACTAATAATATTCTATTAAGAAGTGATTCGATGTATATTAGCCTAAAATAACATGCATGAATACTAAAGTGTTTACTAATTGTTTACAAATGCTCGTAAATGTATCTTGCTCTCATTTACTCCAAACTGCTCTGATATTATTTCTTACAGAGGAAAGGAGCCAATGTACACCGTAAAAGAGAAATTTAACATTGTACGAAAGCTTCATGTTAGAAAGCTTAGTAAGAATCACATTCAAGTTTGCTACGGCAGATGAAACAGACGATCATGCAGTACTTTAGACTGCTATTACAAGGACGAAAAATAAATTTTATGCAGAAGCTTTCAGCCTTGCTGGGCCACCTAACTTTCTTTGTGCAAATGAATGAAACGCAACAGACAATCACGCAGTACTTTGAGCTGTTTAAGCATGAAAAATAAATTTCAGCAAGAAAGCATGAAAAATAAGTTTCATGCTTAAGTCTTGACCTTTGCTGGACTCCTGATAAATTTTTGTGCAAATGAATGTGTTTTGAATAGAAACATCGCATCGGGTTTGAACTTATTGTAGGGAAAACCTGTAGTGTAATTATTAGAGGCCGGATTTTTAGACATTTCTGACGTGTTTCATGCGCCAGAAATATCGAAGCAGCGATGCGAAGCAGCGGGGAGATAATTAGCTTGAGCGGGGAGGAACGTCGCCGCTCTCATTTCAAGGCAGCGGTCCGGGCGCTCATCGCGGCGCTGCACAGGAGAGAGAGAATGAGGCGCGCGCGCTCCGTCATTTTCATACCGCGGAACTACCGTGGCGCCCCCAGCGGAGTATGCAGCTGTCACACCACCTGTCGTGCGCGCCGCTCCATAGAGTATTCCTAGAGGAGAGGACGGGGGGGACCGTAGGAGAGGAGAGAGGGGGGGAGGGGACGTGCATGCGCTGTGGGGGTGAGACGCGGGAGCAGCTCCGTAGAGGAGAGGATTCATAGAAGAGAGAGGGGGGAGAGGACGCGCATGCGCGGTGGGGATGTGGGACGCCGGAGCCGCTCCGTAAAGGATTCCTAGAGGAGAGAGGGGGAGAGGACGCGCATGCGCAGTGGGGATGTGCGACGCGGGGGCCGCTCCGTAGAGTAGAGGATTCATAGAGGAGAGAGGGGGAGAGGACGCGGATGCACTGTGGGGATGTGGGACGCGGGGGGCCGCTCCGTAGAGTAGATGATTCCTAGAGGAGAGAAGGGGGGGGTGAGCGTAGGAGAGAGAGGGGGAGGGGACGCGCATGTGCTGTGGTGGTGTGGGACGCGGGATGGACTAAGCCCCCTCCAAACACATGCAAGCAAGATCAAGGAATGGGGTCAACCTGGGCGACAGACACCACCTGCCTAGCCATTGCTAAGCAGCCTCTCTGTGCTCTCGGTCATGACTCAAGGAATGGGGTCAACCTGGGCGACACACCGCCTGCCTAGCCATGCGTCAAATTGGCATGGCATGATTCCAATACACTCAGTATTGCATTCAAAGAAAGAAAATGAAGGAATGTATTGTTAATTAGCGTGTAATTAAATATCTAATCATCCTGCAATCAGCTTGAATACTTGTATTAAAAGAATCATATATTAAGCCCAGAGTGCATGCACAATTTGATTTTTGGTTGTACTCATTTCTATCAAAGAAAAAAATACTCTTGACTTTGGTCCTCGAATGCGGCCGTCGAACGTGGCAGCGTATCCGTCAGTGTGATCCCGTGCAGCAATACGCAGCAAAATTAAGGTAAATGACCGGTAATTGTCCACTCAGGAAGCCCGCACGAATGTCTACACGGCGTTTCAAGCCATTTGCAGATACACGCGGTATGTGAGGTGCCTCGGAAATTTACGGGTACCATTGTACACATGGCGCCTGAAGGGGTTAAATGAAGCCTATTGTTCACACGGCTTGAAGCCTGAAAACATAGCGCGCAAACATAGCTCGCTAAGATTGGCAGCTTAACTGAATACTACCGTAAAATCTAGAGCATCTCAGGAGCTTGCAACGTTCGCGTATTGACATCATAGCGGTAATGACAGCACCCATGTGGTCGCAGTTTTCAATGCAGAGGCCCTATGGGGAGCTTTGGCTCTCGTCAGTACAATAACTCCTTGTGTTCGGGTTACGCTCGGAGCATCGGAGTAGCGGCGCCGTTTGGCCGCCTTTCCAATTCTACCTTAATAACGTAGCTGACTGGGCTAGGTGGTTATTTATACTGAAGATAAACAGAGCGAGAAAACCGTGACATCTTGTGACATCGTCGCTTGGCCAAATGTGGGCCAATCACGCAGGCAGTGCAAAAGGAGATGAGGTGATGCAAGCTTGGATGCCTGCAATCCCGGAGGCCGTGCTAAACCACGTTAGGTGCAGAAAGCTTACAGAGGGGAGGCATGGGAGGATCAATACATGTAGTGAAAAGAAAAAGAAGCAGAAGGTGGCTTTGACCTTTGAGACTTTTTAGGCGAATGGATAAGGGCCCTGCAAATGTTTCCCCGCACTCTTGGCGATAGACATGTATGGCCGAAAAAAAACTCAAAAAATCTTCCCCATCTCCCGCTAAAGGGAACCATGTGTGGATGCGAAGCAGCGAGGAGATAATTAGCTTGAGCGGGAGGAACGTCGCCAATCTCATTTCGCGGCAGCGGTCCGGGCGCTCATCGCGGCGCTGCGCAGGAGAGAGAATGAGGCGCGCGCTCCGTCATTTTCATACCGCGGAACTACCGTGGCGCCCCCCAGCGGAGTATGCAGCTGTCACACCACCTGTCGTGCCCGCCGCTGCGTAGAGGATTCCTAGAGGAAAGGATGGGGGGATCGTAGGAGAGGGGGAAGGGAAGTGCATGCGCTGTGGGGGTGTGGGACGCGGGAGCAGCTCCGTAGAGTAGAGGATTCCTAGAGAAGAGAGGGGGAGAGGACGCGCATGGGCTGTGGGGATGTGGGACGCCGGAGCCGCTCCGTAGAGTAGAGGATTCATAGAGGAGAGAGGGGGGGAGAGGACGCGGATGCACTGTGGGGATGTGGGACGCGGGCGCCGCTCCGTAGAGTAGATGATTCCTAGAGTAGAGGAAGGGGGGTGAGCGTAGGAGAGCATGGGGGGAAGGGACGCGCTGTGGGACGCGGGGGGCCGCTCAGTAGAGTAGAAGATTCCTAGAGAAGAGAAAGGGGATGAGCGTAGGAGAGAGAGAGAGGGAGAGGGGACGTACATACGTTGTGGTGGCGTGGGGACGCGGGAAGGAGGGACGGACTAAGCCCCCCCTCCAAACATATGCAAGCAAGATTAAGGAATGGGGTCAACCTGGGCGACAAACACCACCTGCCTAGCCATTGCTAGGCAGCCTCTCTGTGCTCTCGGCCATGACTCAAGGAATGGGGTCAACCTGGGCGACAGACACCACTTGCCTAGCCATTGCTAAGCAGCCTCTCTGTGCTCTTAGCCATGACTCTGGTGAATGTAGTAGTGGTTGACGGCCTTCATATTACTACAGTGTTCTGGTTCGCATAATGGGTGCTTCCCTACTTCATGAAAGTGGCCGGACGCGGGACGGCGGACGCTGGACGGCGGACGGACAGAGCCCCGAGAATAAGATGCTTCGCAACTAAAAACGTACAACCCATCTGTTCAGAACAAAGATATTTGGTGTGGTGCGGCGAATCGAAAGAAAAACAATCCTGCAGCAGTCTTTGAGGATAGTCAGTGGCCAATAAGGCGATAGAGAAAAGAAAGCAAAATTATCTAGGCTATGGTGCGCGGCGATAAATCTTTCTTCAATGTTTACTATGGGCTCCTTTGTAGCTTATCTTACAGGTATCGTAGGAAGCACCACGGAGTCTTGACAAGAACGAGAAAAAACACGCTCCGCTCGGCATCTACCTTGGCGTGCTGTGTTTTGTTGTGGTTGTTGTCTCGTTCTTCTCCGTTATATTCTCTTATTTTCATAACGGACTTACAGTAACAATCGTACCGTCTTTTGCCCTCTCGTCGCCTTGCCCTCTGTATCTTTCGGAGTGCAATTGCTCTGGAAAGAAGATAGGGCATGGCTCGTGCGATAACTACGCTCACACTTCACGGATATGGAACAATATTGATGGCACGAGGCCGTTGAGATAGCACAAACCGATAGTAAACTGTCTCTATGGTGACATAGACCGGGCTTTGAGGTTTCTGTTCCTGGTATCTCTCATAAAAAAAAGTAAAAAAAACAACAACATCCTATAACTGCTCTTTCGCTGGGTGGGGTAAATAACAAAACAGCTCCTATTTAGATCGGTAGCATTTGAGAAGGGTGATCAACGTTTTCAGTTTGTATGGAGAATATTTTCTGCTTATCTTCTGCTTTTTGTGGTCCGAGACTTTTATTTATTTATTTGATTTGCATACACAGATACACAATGGCACAGAGAAAAGAGGGAATGAGCAAGCTGGCAACTGCCACCTGAAGGGGCACAACGCCGGCTTACTCTTTCGGGAGGAGGGAAGGGATAGAGGTAAGGAGGAGAGAAAGAGGAAAGAAGAGAGGAAAGTAAAGAAAAGTTGACGAAGACATAAACAAGCGTAAGTAAACGCGAAAAAAAATAAACGTCTACCGACATTTATGGACCAAACGGACCTGGCCGAGACCTTGCAGCTTATATGGTATAATACATGGCATGATATAATAAACGAAGTGTCGGATTAGACCTATTTCGCTGTAGTGCCGTGTGAGCAACGTGCGCATGTTAAGATTGTTGAAACATATCGGGGGTGATGTCATGGTAGAGGCCTGTGTACTATGCGATGTCAGTGCGCGTTAAAGACCAACAGATGACCTAAATTTTCGGAGCTCTCTGTTACCGTGTGCCTCATAAGCCTGCGGTGGTTTTGGCATGCAAACCCTGAAATATACTATTAAGCTTAGTGAAGCTTTCTTTTTTCCTTCTTTTACACCTGCTTGTTTGCACAGACATTGTAAGTATCGTTTTATACAGCCTGGAAGGTCCCGCATTACGGGGAAAGTTAAGGAAGGGCGTGGAACCTCATCATTAAGTCCTATGGCGAACACTTGCGTCTTTTAAACAACTTGATTCAGTTACAAGCAGCCAGATGTCAAATCTGTAGAGGATTCGTTTTGACCTGAAAGGATTGCAAAGGTTTGCAAAGGACCTGAAAGGATTACTGGGGGTGCCTATATAGCACACTCATTTCTCTTCACAGCTCCAACTCCAAAGACAGGTAAGCTATGTACGCGTGAGAATAAATGGTATAGCAAGTGATACGTAAACTGGCAGAGAGGGTTCCTTAGAATCCCAAATGTCAACAATATAGCAGGCTGTCGCCATCTATGCGCACTGGGGGGACTACGAAGAATACGTTAAAAATAATCAATGAAAAATTATATCAGAGCCTACGCTGGAAACGACGTCGCGCTTTTATGCCTTATGGCTCAAAAATTAGGTCAATTTTTTTTGGTTAGCTGCTTTGTTACTTCTTTTCCTAGCTAGATTAATTTTTTTCTCGTTGTTAAAACTAGCTAATGACCTTATGCGAGAGAACAGGAAGACGAACGAGAAATATTTCAGAAGAAGGCTCTATTTCATTAGCATGTGACATGTTGTATTTTTTACTATACACCAGAATACCTTACAGATAACAAAAGCATCGCCCTCACACCCTGCGGAAATGGTTGGCCAGCGAAGCTGTGAAGCGCACGGCATAGAGGGGACGCTGAAATTTGATTAAATGTGCAGGCAGTCACAGAACTTTCACGAAACGTACAGAAACGTACAGAAAGTCCGTTTTGCATGTAGCGTATGCTCCTTTAAAGTTTTATATTTGAGCAGCATAGGGCTTTGTGCCGCGACATGCCTCGTCAGGGTTGCCTTTGGGTAGATTGAAAAAAGCAGCAAGAGCCCAATCTAAAAGTAGCTAAGCCATTTATTCTTATACACAAATTTGTAGCCAAATAGTAGAAAAGTGGTCAAAAAGTTCTCGTTAGTCAACAATCAATGATATCATTTTAAATCGCCAAAGAAATAAAAAATGAGAGCAGAGTGTTTACTCTTATTACTTGGTTTCGAGGCATAAGCGAGGTGGAATCAAAAGAACTAATTATAAGTTCCGTGGGCCTGCATATAGATACAGTTATTGCCAGACAAAGCACAATAATTCAAGTCAACCAGTCAATGAGAACATTAATCGTAGAATCCGGCTGGCTGCGCTTGAGGTCACGGACCGAAAATTTTAAGTAGTTACCGTAATTAAAGTCCAGCATCAAGTAGTGATATTTGGTTGAAGAGGACGAGTACAGCTCCGTTTTAATGCGAATGTCTAGTCTTGTCAAGTTCAGACGACAACACGCGCTGTTAATCGGTATTATAATCTGGCTCGTAGTGTCAGCATTGATTGCGGGCATCGTGAACAGCGTGCTAGCCATGCCTTTTCCAACATGCGCGCAACTTGGTCAATTTCATAGCTACGTAAAGCAGTTCAGTTTTGTTTTTCATTTGCAAGTTATATTTTATGACTTCCCCCATTTTTAGTTCAATTTATAAAACCCCTGGGTTCATAGCTAACTGTCCTTATTGGGTGGGAGTCCCATTGGCTAAACGAACAAGAAATTCGTCGCTCCCGTCTTGGCAGGTGCGCCAAGCGTTGCGCTGAGGTGACTTGGTGAGTACTAGCCTGCTGGCGAGGGGAGGACATGCGCATACATCGGCTGCCACATGAGAAAAGCTTGGAAACAAAGGATGGTCTTTAGGCTTGCTCGGTCATTTATGCGCAAATAATAAGAAAAATGTTTACTAACTGCGCCACAATACAAGTTGACCGTAGCCACAATCTGGCCATGGCGCCAACCTGACACTTTTGCCGCCAAACGGGGGTCGTAAAGCAGTCAATTTGGCGCGAAGTAGTCATCAATGGCAACTCTGTGTGTCGTTTTCTCTGGGCTACCGCGTGCCCCCTGGAGGTTTGTTGCACGATCTTGCGGAACCATTTGGGTAGTATAGGCATTTTTTGCCGCATTCGCCGATTCGCGACACTTAAGTGGACCACTGGTCAGTAGTGGGCCTCGTCAAATTTTTCCGAGATGTCTGTTCAAGGGAACATTTCTTGTTTTCTTTTCTGGATTAGTGGTAGGTATGGGGATTGTTCCACCTCCGTGGCATATGCATGCGCTAATCACAACCTGCTCAGGGGCATCTGTATCGCCTCGGCATGTACAGCATGACTCTAAAAACATGGTTATACAATGGTTCATGAGCGCCTTAGTAAACTAGTTTAAGGAATTGTCACGTTGTCCAGTTATAGGGAAACCAATGTCACGACACGCCAGCCGTGCGAGGACGGTAGAAGGGGAATTGTTCGAGGGGCTCGTTTCTTCGATAGACACAATCCATGATGACAACAGACAGTTAAGCCAAGGAAAGCGTAGGGTGCATTACAATTTGCTTGTCTCTAACTGTAGTGTCATGTAAATTACCTATATTTAAGGTAGCTCAAGCGGACGAAAGAGCACTTATTCTGCCGGTGAAACCCAAACCAATAAACTTCGACTGACGCGTCCTGATGCTCTACCAATTTAGTTACGACAGAGAGCTACCGACGTAGATACCTAACTGCAACGCCTAAGCAAGCGGACGAGGGAGCGTCCTCTGTCGTGGCTCAATTGGCAGAGCATCGGAAACGCAAATCAAAACATCTGAATTCGGATGTCAACGGCGGAAAGGGCGCTCCTATGTCCACTTGAATTTGTTTCAATGCAGGCGATAATCATAACACTACAGTTAGAGACAATAAATAATGTGTCTAATATATTTTTTCTTGGGTGAATTGTCTGCAGGTTTCATCAGCCCCTAGAGCAGGGGTCTGAAACTCATCTCAGGCAGCGGTCCGGAGTTGCAGCATTTAGTCCCACAAGGGCCGGGTCAGGGAAGAATGTAAGATCGGGGGGGGGTAGTTCGTACACATTGTCAGCAAACACTACCATTGAAAAGAAAACATTTCCCATATCTCATATAAGGGTCATTTCTGAAGAAGATTTGGGGGAGGATTCCATCCGACAACATGTCAATACCGATCTGCAAAATGAGTAAAATCTGGACGCCGATTCTGAAATACTGTTTTTGTTTCACGGTTTCGCTTCAACACATGGTGACCACATGGGGTACCTCATGAAAACATTTCTTTAAACCAGCCATGCCTGTGTAGCTCACGAACGTACTTATTATGGAAATAAAAAAAAATATGGGACGGACATGTGATATGCGGGCCGCACGCAAGAGGTTCGCGGGCCACGTGTTTGAGACCCCTGCACTGGAGGGTCTTTTTTGTCATCGCACACAGAATATATCATTCCTCCGCTTGGCGTGCCGCATTGATCGTCACGAATACTACGGCACACCAGTCGTGCGCCAGGGAAAGCCGTCTGCAGTAAGAGTAACCGTTCTCTACAGCTGCTGTGAGCTGGCTTAGATTAAGAAATAAACCTAAAAATCCTTGATAGTGTTCAACGTAAAGCCATCCGCTTCATATGCCGTAACTACAGCCGCAACTTCTCACCGACACAGGTTCTGCAATCACTGAACATCGTACCATTACATTCTCGTTATCGCATCGAATCTTTAAAACTATCGTATGCAGTCATCAACTCCTCTCCTGGCGTCTTTGGTGGTAATTACATCGCATTTATGGAAGAAACTTGCACCCGCAGCTCCCACAACTTGAACATAAAGCCTTTATTTGCTCGTACTAACACATTCAAATTTAGTTTTTTGCCACGTACCATAGACCTTTGGAATTCTCTGCCGGGCAGTATTCGTTCACTACCATTAAAAGATTTCATTGATGCCGCTATTAACCACCTTGAAAATATGTAAAGTTCTTGTTTGTGATATGTAAAGTGATGTTTTCTTAGGTATTGTAGTAATGTACTTCAGTTTTGTTGTTGTTATTACTCTGTTGTATTAGTTCTGTATAACTTATCCACTCCTGCTATAGCCCTGCACTAGGGCTGCAGTATATGTAAATAAAATAAATAAAAAAATAAAAAGTAAAGAGTCGCGCCAAGTAAACACCAAAAACACGCAATGAAATAGCCATGGAGGATTCACACAAACCACGGTGTAAAAGTGAATGGTGCCTTATTGCATGGCAATTCGACAAGCTAAACACAAGCCCCCATTAACAGACTACCTTGCAGACGCCCGCCATATATGGCGATAGACAAAAAACAGCTAGTCAGCTTTTTCACAAAATGCCAGATATACAGTAAATTGCTAAATTCTTGGGCCTCATTTAGAAGCAAACATACTCCTAAAATATTTCAACCGGTTTTTGACTATGACTATATATCCCCGCCTCACCTAGTCGCACTTCAAGCATGGCGCACGTTGCTGTTTGTGGCAATACGATTTCACCATGCTTTCCGGTCCAGCGACCGCGACCGATATGAATTGACCTTCGACCTCCGTTTCCTTTGATGCGTTTACAGCGAAATCAAAGACATTTTTGCATGTTAGCCGTTTTCAGCACTTTAAAGCCGAGGTCGGCAACCTTTTCAGACGAAGGATAGAGGTTGCATGAAGCCGACATGGCGTGCCTATTCGGGGGGCGGAGAGTGCTGGTGAAGAAAAAAGTTCGGCGAATTGACAGTAATGCACAGAACTTCGATATAAATCACGTTCATTTAAACTGGAAGAGCAATAATGTTTGTGTGATACAGAAACAGCTTCTTTACCATCGATATAGAAAATTACAGTCGAGATATGAAGTGACAGGGGGAGGGGGGACGGGTTCTGACGTCATGTTGGCGCCCGCATAATGGTGGCCTGCGGGCCGCAGGTTGCCGACCCCCTGCCTTAAAGCAACGGGTGTTTATCGACATGCCAAAAGTCACATTATCTTTATATCACAGGACGTCATTACATGAAGTCATTAATGTCGTACATGTTCGTCAAAGTCGGTCATATTTCTGAGGCAGTGTAACACTACGTGAGCTCAAAAAGCTTCGGGTGCAGGATCAATGCAACAGATCGAGGAAAGCAGATTGAAAACAAGATAAAGATTACTATCGCCATTGAACCATCTTAGGCGAATGCAAGTGCAAGGCTACCTTACAGTTGCATGTTGTGGTGTGCACTGGGGCAGGTATTGCATGGATTATATCACTTCTCGGACGACAGCTACGTATTTTTATGTCATGCTACGTATTTGTTATGCGGATGGTACCTACATATCTATGTATCACATATTTCTCTGTTGCGCAATATATTTCCGCTTTTCTATCACTACTGTATTGTACTGCCCTGCCAAGGAAGCTCATCGCTACCCATTCGTTATGAAAACATTACATTTTTGCTCACTCTCCCACCATGAAAGAAAAAGCAGCGTAGGCAATATACAAACTTTTAATAGAGGAGCCTAGTTTCTCTGAGAATCCACGTTTGCGAATTCCAGGTAACAGAAGCCGTTGACGGCAGTTCTCGTACTAGTAGCGGCACCCTGTGGTGTTTTTGTACAACTACAACACGTCTGAACTTCTTGCAGTTACGACGGTTCTCTAGTTGAAAGAAAATGAGGAAGCTAATGATTATCTGACTGCGAATGCTCCACATTAGCAGTCAAGTGGAGAATCTAAGTTCCAACAAAAATACATTTGTATATGTATCCGGTTATACTCAACATCATGAGTGTTGGAGAATAATTGTGTATCCAACGCAGTATTGCTACCTATGTTTCTTTTTTTCTATTTTAACCGTGAAGCTGTTTAGCAAATGCTTTCTTGCGAGCACAGAAAAATATCATCATCTCAACGGGTATGTACCACAGAAATTGGATAAATCTTCCCACTGACCAGTGGTCAGTACGCGACGAGCCGAAGCCCCCGAGTATGTACAACGAGATATTACTAGGCATCCGGAAATGCAACGACGGCTGCGAGAACGCCACGAAGTGATGGAAGGAGGACTCCAACGACGACGTGCGCGTACATCTATGAGAGGTGCGAACGGTTCGTTTCAGCGCGAATTCCTGTCTCTGCAGTTTGGACAACCGTGTCGTGTCTGACTGTCTGTGGCTTATTTCGAACCTCTCTGCACTGAGAATCAACGTAGAAACAACCTAGCATGACCATATTAAAACCTAGCAACAAGCTGGAACGGGAATAACCTAGCTAAGGTCTAGGAACAACCTAGAAGCAACCGGGTCAGTCTTCGGAATCGTCCGGTCTCGCTGTTTCAAGCCTTGTGTGGCCTACTCCAGGCTTCATCATTTTTAACACGACAACTTAAAAGAGCTCGTTTCGCAGAAATTCCGGCGTCGGCGTAGGTGTCCCGCGTTGGCGTCGTTGGTTGTGAGCGAAAAATCATCATCTCCTTGACTGAAAAACCGAGAAAGATGCAAATAAAATAAATACGCATTTTCAGGTCCTAGTGAGGATCGAAACCAGGCTGCGTGCGTGGCAAGCAGGTGTTCTACTAATGAGCCACGTTATTTGTTGAAGCTGCTTTGGAAAAAAAATGGGAGACCCACGCATTGTGGGAATCGATGTAACAACGTTGCTTGTTGGGGGAGTTGGAAGAAGTCAGTCATAATGGGGTTTAGTGCAAACACTACACAAGGGACAAGCGTTTACGTCCTCTCGCTTGTCTCTTGTCTAGTGCTTGCGCTAAACTCCATTATGACTGAATCGATGGAAAGCGAAGCAGCCAGAAAG